>BMAC01000268.1:148108-168786 GCA_014905375.1 Phtheirospermum japonicum | reverse complement strand
GGTTTTTTGAAAAATTACCTTCTAGAAAGTATATTTTTCAGAACGGACTTTCAAAAGTACCTTCTAGAAAGTAGTACAAAAATTAAATAAAATAAAAGAAATGAAAGCAGGTGCACCAAAAAAAGCTCAAACATTAACAAAATTTCGAACTTAACATTACAACCAAATTTTTCTCCAATAACTATATAACTAGAGAGCTAATAACTATTTACACTGCATTGCAATACAAAACCCATACCCCTGTCTACATGTAATAATTATTAATATAGTAAAATAAAATAAGTGTATATACAAAATAACACATGTGGTAAAAATCAGTCATCTTATAATTAATAATGCAATGACAACTTCGTTACTTGAAGCTTTCGTTGCGGATATTTCCTCTAAGCGTCTCCATGTTGCTTCACGTTTTATTTTCATTTTTTCTTGTCGTGCTTCGTCTTCTTGGAATTCGAGTGAACATTCATCAAAGATATCGGGGTCCTCATCCGAGAATTAATTAATGGATCAAAGTGACATTCTTGACCCTTGGGATGATTTTAACACCTCTTCAACTATTCCCTTTCTTACTGTGAAGTTTCTCCACGTAAACCTCCAACCTCTGCCCTGCCAAATATAATCATCAACTCGCCTACACTAACCTGAGCGTGAGGAAGAAGCAGCTAACAGACGACCACCACCAAACGCTTCTCGATTTTGCTTTTGATGTGATTATTCTTCTTTGCCTTCTCAACTACAGCTGCAACTTCGGTCTACTCTTCTTCTTTCTTGATAGTAGCAACGAATTTGGCTCCATAATGTTGAAGATACAGCTGCTTGAAAGGTGTAACATCAACCTGAATGATAGCACCCTTCACTAAAGTCATTCACACCAGTATTTAAGGAAAGAAAAAAGTAAAATCCCATAATACATTTACTCCAATAATACATCAATTTTTTTACACAGGGCCTGCCAACTCAAGAGGCCGAACGCCCGACGCCGGTGACACTACAGATTTTAAGAATTTAAACTACAAATCAATTTCACTCTCATATTACAACAACTGATTTGACAATTAAAAAAAAAAAAACATGTCAACATTTCATAATCTTATAATCAGTGATTAAACTCATCACATCAAGAAAAGATAGATTGCAAAGTCCAATCAAATAAACCAGTAATTAACTCATCAGAACAGATAAACGATTGTAAAATCAGAAAGAAAAATGAAATACAGATCTCAACAAATGATTGCAAAGTCCAATCAAATAAAGTAATTAACTCAGAACAGATAAACGATTGTAAAATCAGAAAGAAAAATGAATTACAGATCTCAACAAATAGATATTCATAATTACTTTACAAACACGTTTGTAAAATTCCGAATTCATAACAAGAATCCTAAGAAAGCAGATACATTAGCAAATCCAATTAAAATTTAGTTCATATGCTCCAGAACGCAAATAATCCCAAAAAGTCGTACAAATTTAAAATCACATCATACTAACCAATTTGCAAAAATCTATAATCCAATCGAACCCTAATTCAATAGAACACTGTATAATTGTTTTTTTATACTTACTTTCCATTTCGTTTCTAGTAAGCAATGCTTCGAATTTCCAGAATTTAAAGAGTAAAAACAAAAAACAAAAAACAAAAACACACACACTGAGGAATGGGTCCCGGGTTGATTTCACACAAAAAAACACACACACTGAGCAATAGAACACTATATAATTCGTTTTTAGTTTTTTTTAACTAATGGATGTATTTTTTTTAATAATAATTGCACTAAAATCCTCAAGGGTATTTACGTAATTAACACATTAAATATACTACTAGGGGTCCATGTCGTGGAGGTACACCGGGCAAGAAGCTAACATGGACAGTGAAGACATTAAGATGCTGGTCAAGAAATGGTGGGACGTTTACGACGACGCGTCCCTGGACTACAAGCCCGAAGACGATGAGCCCTTCTCGAGGCCCGCAATCATGGCTACCTTGCATGAGCCTGCAGTCTCATATATCCCTGCCCCTTCGGATGCTTAATTGATTAAGGATGGTGAAGAAGCAAATTAAGTAGTTCGTGTCGGCAAATTTATGCAACGTAACTCCGTTTTATCCTAATGACTACTTTTCTTTTTCTTTTTTTTTTTTTTTCTGATTTTAAAAATATGCATAAGCTTGGTTCTTGCTTATGATATCCACTTATGTAGCTTGGCAGTAAAAACGCACAATCGTTCATTCTACTGCGATTATTATCAAAGTTACTTCTTAATTAATTATATATACGCGATGTATTTACTAAATTCAATGATTGCACGTTTCCTATGATATACATATAACCATAAAAAATAAATATCCAAACAATCAAACACATAACCAACCACAGGTACCAACGCTATACATCAAAGAACAAAAACTAATTAATTCTTAATTAATTTAATGATATCCGTATCATATGCTGCCATATAAACCCCTGATTCCACTAAATGGCGTAAGCTGATATCCACACCACATATACAAATCAAGGAACAACCAGATATAGACGTGCCCAAAAATAGATAACAATTCGAACGAGAATAAAAAAAAAGTAAACTCAACAGTTTGTCATAGAACCAACCTGAAAATGCGAATTGCTCATGCATCGGCCAATCTGACGGGCCCAGACATGAATGTAATCAATTACGCCGGAATTCTGAATGTCGTCTTGACCACGCGGGCCCAGACATGAATGTAATCGGGCTTCGAGTTTTTGGAGGTCTCCTTTGTATTATTTGCAGAAGTCCCTTTAGTGTTCTTGTTGTTTGTAACAATTGTGGTTGTACTTTTGCTGCTGCTCTTTGGCTGAGGCCTCGGCGGTGGTTGAGCAGACGGAGAGGTGAATTAGGGTTAGTTGGAGTGAGGTGAATTTGTTGGAGTGACGTGAATTAGGTTAGACGGAGAGTTCCTTTCTATCTGAATTAAAAAAAATCTTTTTATTTTTTTATTTATGACGTGGCGAATGTAGATCGTCGGATGAGACACGGATCAACGGCCCAAAATTTTTTCTTGATAAGGACGAGGATCGGTGACATGGCAGCTTACTATTCTACGGCGGTTTCTTATGAAACCGCCGTTAAATGTCATCTTATTCACGGCGGTTCTAATAGAACCGACGTTAAATCTACCGCAATAATTAACTCATGAACTAATTAACGTCGGTTTTTGAGGAACCGCCGTGAATACTTGTTAATTCACGGCGCTTTCTTAAAAACCGCCCTTAATTAGTTCAGTTTTAACGTCGGTTTCATAAAACCGCCGTAAAATGTACGATTCTACGGCGGTTTTATGAAAACCGCCAGTTAAATGACCGATTTAACGGCAGTGTTTTGGAAAACCGCCGTAAAAAAGTATTTAACGGCGGTTTTTCTAGAAGCCGCCGTGGATGAGGCGCCTTTTGTTATCTACGCTTTCTACAGTAGTGAGAATATAGTATATATATATATATAATATATATATATATATATATATATATATATATATATATATATATATATATATATATATATATGGTTAAGTTCAAATGAAAACCCGTCATTATATTTGAACCTAGGGACTCATCTGCATATATTCATTTAATCCAAGGGTTATATTTAATTCAGAATTTGTGTTCAAAAATAAAAAATATGAAATCCAAACGCTGATTTATTAATTGAGAGGGGCAAATTAGATTAATTGCCAATGGTATACTTTCCTTTTCTTTTAAAAGAAAAAAAAAGATTGTATTTTATATTTCCTTTTCTTTTAAAGGAAACAAAGATTTTCCATAAAAATTATTAATTTACTTAAAAATGAGATTAAAAATAAACTAATGACGTTCTTAAGTAAATTACTCATGTATTAATAATATTGTAACATAATAGATTGATTTTCTTAATATATTAAGACTACTTTTTTTATATAATTGCAGTGCTTTTTACTACACTAACAATATTTTTTCTGTTGAACCAGTAATACAATAAGAGTGCTTTTCTTATGTAGTTGCAGTATTTTTTTACTACACTAACAAATATTTTTACTATTGAATCACTAATATACTAATTTGATTTAGTTTTAAACCTAATATAAAAGTATTCTTGTCCAAGGAAAACACACCTCCAATGCAATAAAAAAGCACTAATTTGATTTATTTTTTTCTCTGAAATAAAAGTATTCTTAGTCAAGAAAAGCATCGTTCGAAAGTATAAAAAGCACCACCAATGTAATTAAAATAATAATAGTTTGAAAAAAAAAAGCACCAACAATTTTCTTAGAAGCACTCGTCACTATCACCAACACAATTACATTTGAACGAAAGCACCAACAAATACTTGCAGAAGCACCGTGTAATGTTCAAAAAAGGACTGTGTAGAATATTCTCAAAGCAGCAGAGAAATTGAATGTGGCAGCACCAATTTCGTTGACGAAAATTCAAACTCAACTTTGAAAACTGAAACCCTCGGCATGAACCTTCAACGCCACCACGCCCATGGGTTTTAGACCAAAAAATAAAAAGAGAATTTCAACAACCACCACTGCGATCGGAGCCCACTGATGGAGACATCCCCGATGGCGAGATTGGATGCCATCATCCAGATTGCAAATCTGGGCTATCGTGTACCCTCGCAAAGTCGTATACCCAGAAAACGTATATGAATTGGACGTTGCTTTCAACAAAACAACGTATATGAATTGACAGCCTTCCAAAAAGAAAAAAAGAAAATCTGCAGCATAAAACTAAAGAGTTGGCGCTTTTTTTAATATATATCGGTGCTTTTTGAGTGATCGGACAGTGCTTTCAAAAAAGTCCCTTAAAAAACTAAATGCATTCCACTTAAAGCAGTAAAGATATAAAAAACTAACAACAAAAAAAGATAAAGAGACTATGTAAAAAAAATAAAGACTCAAATACCCTAAAGGTGGGTGGGTGGGGGATTCAAATGAGAATCACTATCTTATATAAGAATCTATAACTAACTAGTTAGAATACCCGCGTTTACGCGGGCATATTTAAGAAATACATAAAAAATAATAAATTTTAATAAATTCAGAAAGTGAATTATTAATACTTAAGAAGTTTGACCGACACAAAATCCAAAAAACAAAGTATGATACAAAATACTATTGATCAATTCAAAAATATTCTATATTTTCATATTCAAATAAATTCATCATTTATTGGTGATTTAGGGTTGTCGACCAATTAACTTGACTGGAGATGACGCCTCCATGGTGATTCCACACAACCACTCCTTTGCATTGACACCACATTGCATTCTGATGTAACATTTTGTTCTCCCCGTTTAGACGTCCACGGATTCTTTACTACACAATATATAGACCCATCAACTGTTGTCCATATACACCATGTGTGGTGTAGTTTTTAATTTTTTCTTACATAAGTTAAATACAATTATCAAAATGTTTACCAAATGAAATACACCATTAATATACAATTTAATTATATTTGGAAAATAAATAATGTAAGATTGCGATGGAAGAAAGAATATGATAGGAATCAAGTTATATTACGCAAAAAAAAAAATCCCTATAATTACGCAATTATAGGGAATTATAACATAATTTACGTAAAAAGAGTTTTTTCACCATAAATATACATCTTAATACAACATTAATATACAACTTAATTAAACCATACCCTATAATCACGCAATTTGGGAGAAAATAGAAAATAAATGTTATGAAAAACTTATTTATTCTCCTTAAATAACATACCTTATGAATTAATGGAGACAGTTGCAAATTTCAAAATTCTCGCCTTGAATGTTGGCAAAGTTAGAGTAGAAATATATTAGCTTATTTAAGTTTATTCTTAAATGGTAATATATATGTTAGTATAGAGGTATCTAATGATTACGTATTATAGTTTATATTTAGACCAATTCAAGAACTTGACTAATGGTGGCAATTAAATTATGAATCCATATATTATTGATGGAGCAATTCAATTTGAAAAAGTAATAACTAAGTTCTTTTTTTCTTTTCTTTTTTACCTATATTTAAAATAAATAGAACATGATATGAATCAAATTATATTTAGAAAATATTACCTATAATCACACAATTATAGGAAATTATAACATATTTTACAATGGTCTTGGTATAATAATTAGTAATTAGTAGTACTAAATTAATATAAAGATACCTTACGGTAATACCACAATTATTTTTGTCGTAGCATATCAATTGAACATTCGTCATTTAGATGTGTGGTGTTCTTTATTTGCAAAATTTTTATTTACATGTTGAGATTACCTTGGTTAGTAACTTCTAAGATCACATTAAGATTATATTGCAAAATAAACTTTAATTTATATAATTTCAAAACTTATTTAGATGGTTTAAAAATCTAAAAATAAATATTATTAAACTTTTATCATAAATGTAGTTTATTTAAATTGTTTTTATAATTCAAATTGAGAAGGAAGTGTTAATGTATGAACAAACCAATTGATCAACAAATGCACAAATAAAAAATTATAAGTTTTATCTAAGATTCATGACTATTTTCCTCAATGAACAAAAAATTATATATGAGTCATAATTAAAGAACTTAATACACAAATCAATTCCCTAATTGGCATATTTGGTGTGAGACTTGACATTCTTTTGGTATTGTTTGACAATTTTTAACAATCAATTTTATTAAATTGTTTTTTTTAATTAGTCAAACCAAATGAGTCTTATAGTTATCCACCTATTTGTTAATGTTGTTAACACCCTATCCTATGTGTCAGTTATATATTGCTTCGGATGATATGTGTCACTATCTGGTAGTTCCGAAATCTAATGTGTCAGATTTATAGTGCTTCGAGTTAAAATTATTCCTATTTAGAATTTTTGGCCTAAGTATAAATAAGGATTTTTTTTTTCATTTGTTCCCCTCATTAGAATTTTAGGGTTAGAGCATATCCCTCCCTCACCTAAACAGCCGTTGCCCCTCTCTCTCTCTCCGCCCGCTGCCCTCTCCCTTGCTTCTCTTTGTTTGTGTTTGTAAAACAAAAATCATTCGCCTATCTTACAAAATTCATACGACTGTTCTAACATAATTCACTCGCGAAGGGATCGAAATTCATTCGAACAGTTCCCATATCTCTCTTTCCATTTCTCCTTCCTCGCAATATATAAACAAAACTCAATTATTTATTTAATATTTTCATATTTGCAAAATTAAAAAGGGATCGAAAATGGAATCGACGCTCAACGAAGCAGTGGCTTATGGGAAGGTTTGTACAGATCTATAATCGAGAGCGCAATCAATTAGTTTGAAAGTGGAGATCGACAACAGTGAGCGACATGAAGGTCTACAATTAACATGAAGATCTTATAGGTTTGTTTACTTTTGTTCAGCGATTTTCTTTTTCGGATCGGCGATCTTATTGTTTTTTTGGTATTATATACTCGGATGTGTGATTCAACTGTCTGGAATAGAAAATCGAATATTGGTGTTTTTTCGATTTTTCTGATGTGATTATGTACTTGATTTTTGCGTGGTATTATCACAAGTTTTGGGTAATTGTGAATCGGAAAACAGATTGAGGAATTATTGATAATTCCAATTTGTTCATGTTCAAAGTTATCTGTTTCCAGATTATTTGTTTTTTCTTAGTTTCGAGATTTGAATAAATTTCATTTGTTCATTGTTCTCCTATCCACTTTAGTTCTGTTGTTTTTCATCACGATAATAATTGTTGTTATATTGTCGCTATTTACATTACGGGCTTGAATATCCAATTGCATTGCATTTTGTTATTGGCTTAATGGACTGCGTGTAGATTCTGTAATACAAGATAGAACAGATAACAGCAGTTGAAGATGAAGATCCAAAACCTTTTATGCATAATCCACAATTTACTTATGTATAATTTCATATACTGCTTTGAGTTTGTTGAACCAGGAATTATGGGAGGTAATCAATTTGTATGGATTATTCATATTGATCTTGCTGCACCTATAAGGTATGGTTTCTGTGGTTAGAGGAATTCATCATATTTAACCAAATTTTTTATCGTTATGAAGATTCTGCCTGTTGGGGGTAAAATTTAAAGGCTAGCACATCTTTTACTACTTTATTTCATATGATACAGGTTGCAGATTTTGGCGTTTCTGCTCAATTAACACGGACAATATCGAGAAAAATGTATTATTTTCTGATTTTTAAGATTCTTTATTATTGGAACCTTTCTTCTCTATTATTCTTTGCTATGAACTTTACTACTAAGTTATCCATCTGTCTACTCTACTTGGAGCACTGTGCAAGTATCYCATCACTCATGTATGCTCTTTTGAAGAGTTGRACCGAATWTACATAAAATTGCCATTACACTTKAACTGTGCTGACATGGCAAAAYTTGRATTMKWTTGCTGACATGCTCTTTAAYAATTGTTTATACTTCCTTYAATTTAATGTATCTCCAGTAGTCATTTATATTTTTATAAACAATAGAACATTTTTTAAAAACCTTTTCACCTTTTTTTTTAACTTGGGGTCTTAATTATTTTTGAAATCGTTTGGTATTAGCACTTTCAACCACTGTTGCATTAAGAGGACATAAAAATATTGCTCAATTTTGTGTTTTGAAGGTATGCAGATCAATGGATTTTCTGCAGTATGGTTCATTGTACTTCATATGAAGGTTTCACAACAGTTTTAACTTCTATGAATGTGATAGTTATGAATATGCATTTGGTTTTATGAAAGTAGTGCTTATTTCTCATAAACATTTGATTTATGAGAATTATGGGATTTCAGAATTGTTTCTTGCTCGATCAGTTTGGCCAGGAGGACCTCATGAGTGCTCTTCTCAAAGAGGTTAGTTTAATTTATTTTATTATTATTATTATTATTATTATTATTATTATTATTCTGTTACGAATTCTGTTAAGCAGCTTGCTGCCAAACAGGGCCTTAGTAGTAAGGGCAAGAAGTTGGGTGCCGTTGCTGAAGAGGGTTTTTCGCACAACCATCAGGAGTGCATTAAAGCTCATGCGAAGGGTGTCGATGTGGGTTATTTTTTTGAAGTCGATTGGATTGAGTAATGGTAAATATTGACACTTTTTTTTTACTTTTCTTTTTTAAAAAACTATGGTTATAGTTGGTAATTAGTTTATGATGTTTGTTTGGTATCAGATTTTCATATGCAGGTATCGGCTAGCAGGGCGATTCCTTTATCCACGAAGAAGGTATTTTTGTTTTGCTCATTTTAAATTCGAGGGTTAATTGCGATTTTGGTTATGTAATAATTATGGGGTGTGGCTAAATTGGTTATTTTTAAAATTCTGCTTGACAAAATCACCCTGTGTTTTTCTGTAAAAGCTCTTGGATTTGATTCCTTGATATTTTTTAAAATTGCAAAATATCCCTGAAAACCTTAATTTTCAATGAATTTAGAACTTAATTTTACAATTTTGTGCTATACACGCCTCTATACTTATTGAACTGAAATTTAACTAAAATCATCCTGTATTTTTTTAAAAAGTTTTCGATTTAGTCCCTTGAGCTTTCTGAAAATTCTAATAATGCCCAGGAAATCACAAATATACAAATATAGAAAATGACAAAATCATCCTGTATTTTTTTAAAAAGTTTTCGATTTAGTCCCTTGAGCTTTCTGAAAATTCCAATAAAGTTTTCATTTTAACTCTAATCATTAACACATACTGCTCCTATAAATGTGGTGCCTCTGTTTGCAACTGTGTGTTTTTAGGTTTCTTGCTTTTTTGATAGAACACAGTGCTCACAATGACCTAATTCTATAGGATATGTTAGTATTGTAACTTTCCTTCTTTTCTTTTTTCTTTGTTTTTTTTTTGCTGAATTGATATTTTTGTTCTTTGAGTACGGAATTATTTGATTTATGCTGCTTACTTTTCAAACTAAAATTCCGAATCTTTGATCATTTCTGGTGTGCGAGTATGTATGCTTTTGTTGGTTTTTTGTAATTATTATTAATATTAATATTATTATTTTATATTTTGGGTTCTGAAGCCTTAATTTGAAATGCAGCTTTGTGACCTGCTTCCCAGTCCAATGGAAGAATCAGGTGTTGATTGGCGTGGCCTTTCTTCTATGCCTAATGTTTCGTTTATGTTAGGTGGAGAATCATTTGATCTCAGCCCATAACAGGTTTGTTTACATGCATTCCCTTTCCATCTTATTTTTGAAGTGCATGTTTTTGTTTTTCTTCTAAGTGAAAAGAATTGTGTTTTGTCGTGTATTGCTCTTAAAATAGTGAAGAATATTCCATTACTAATAATAAAGTCAAGGGCCTGCACACATTTTCTTCGTTAAGTGTACGTATTTTTAATTCTGTTTATGTTGAGTCCACTTTGAATGATTATCTGTCCTTCTGTGATTTTGCATTGCTTTCCATGTATTGTTCTCATAAATTACCCTTGTGGTTGATTGACCAATGTGTCCTTAAAGTTGGCGAGGGTGATGCAGCTCAGTGCATTAGCGAATTCACAGCCTTAGATGTGCCCCCTCATTGGTAATATTCCTTTCTTATGCCCCAGTAAACAGATATTTAACTATATTTGATCTTAATCAAATGAGAATTGCTTTCTAAACAAATATTTGGTGTTACATCTTAAATTGAGCCATGATTTTTCTATGTTATCTCGAACTGTGTTTGTCTGACTTATTGTTGCTATGGTTGAATGCATTGATACAGGATTTTGGGGGATGTTTTCATGGGCAAATATCACACTGTATTCGACTATGGCAATCTAATTTTATACTCGAAAATCTCTCGCGCTCACCATTTGTAGCTCTCTTAAACAGTACATTGTGTTTGACATACCCCATGTGACTTTCAACGTGCCATCAGATAATAAAAGGTTCAAGTTAAAAAAATATTGAAAGTGTGATTTATGATAATTTGTATGATAGCGGTCAACTTTTTGAAATAGATTTATGATTTGTATGATAGCGGTTAATTTAGGAATAATCTAATTAATTAGTGTATATGTGCTAAAAATATTGAAATTATGGTGAAAAATAGTCAATCAATTCATACTAAAAAGGTTCAGGAATAATTTAATTAATTAGTGTATATGTGCTAAAAATATTGAAATTATGGGGAAAAAATAGTCGATCAATTCATACTAAAAAGGTTCGAGTTTCACTCAAAATAAGTTTACATTCATTTAGATTTCTTATTTTTATATGATTGAATATTCAATTTTACAACTTTTATTTGTTAGATGAATTATTTGTTTTTCATGGAAATACCACTAAGACACTCAATAATTGCAGTTACCGATTTTGAAAATTATATAACATTTGGTTTAGATTTTTCATTTTAATTAAACATGGAATTATCAATCAAATAACATTTGATAATATTAAATGTGAAAATTTTGGTTTAGATTTTTCATGTTCCAATCTATATGTTATAAATTAATATTGACATTAATGATAAAATATATATCAAATCAAATAAAAATTAGTATTTAATCTCATTAATTAAAATCAATAAATTTGATATCTACATTAATCTATATTTAATTTTTTTTTTTGTGATTAACTGATAGAATTCAATCAATATTTAAAGTGACAAAATTAAAATAATTCTTTATATTTTTATTTTTGATACTTATGGAAATATCATAATTTTCTACTTAATTTCGATTATAAGATTTACAATATATATTTTGTTAGATCTTAAATTTTAAGTCTGAAGTTAATAATAATAATAATAATAATAATAATAATAATAATAATAAATATTATACTCGGTTAATAAACTTGTATACATATTAAAAAAAGTTTTTTTTTATTTCTTTTTAGTTCAATTCAATTTTGTTGTAATTCAAAGTTTGTTGTAATCAAGTATAATTTTATTCCTTTTAATTTTGGGATGAGTTATTATTATTATTTTTTGTTATAGTAGATCATGCGTATTATTTTGGTTTGATTTATTAATATTGGTAGAATTTGGTACACTTTGTAATTTCAATTAGAAGTCTTTTAATTTTGGTAAACAAAAAATTATTATTTTTTTTGTATGAATTATTTCTACAAATCTCTTGATAACATGTTGAAAAATAATAATGAGTACAAATTTATAATACTTAAATTCTCATTATAACCGAAAATGCTTTCATTGAAGTCGTTTTAAAGGCTGAGGAAAAATACTAAATATTATAATAAATAAAAATACATAAATATTATCATTATAAATAACTATCACCCTCATTTCAATTCCAAAATACAAAAGTAAGCTCAAATTTCACACTTAAATTATTCATTTACACATTTCACAAACAATTGATTAAAATATGAATGACCCTCCGCATAATTAGTTAGATTATTAGATTCCATGTATTATTACCAAATTAACTGATTCTAATGTCATCATTAAAAGTCAATTCTAATTTTAAGGAACAATTCAACCCTACGAAATGCAACCTAATATGCAGTGGTTCTTTTATTGTGATTTGATATTGGGTCATATTATTGCATAATATTTACTATATTCTTTTAACCTAATTTTTGACGATCTACAATATAAATCACATCTTCTTAAACATGTTTGGCTGATCTAATTATAGTTAACAATACAATTTGTGTAGAAAGGTACGAACTTTTGTGTTCTAATTGAGCAATATGGTAATTTCTCTTTAATTTATTATGTCTGATTTTAACGGTTACGAAGAAGGGGCTCCAAAATATATGATAGGAATCGAAAGTAAAAGGTGATGATTATTATGTGGTAAGATATTGTCGGAATGAATCTTTTTTTAAAGAAAAATACAAGTTTTCAAGCAAATCTAATTACTGGTAATTATCCCAAATTTGTTATGTTTGACTTTTTAATTAAATATAATTATCATCAATGTTTGAAGATTTATTTCAATTAGCTGCAATATACTCTATGTTATTATTATTTTTTTTTGATGTTATCGAATGATATAGTGTTTTTATTAAATGAATATTTTGATTGATATCTAGATATTCATAGAAACCTTATGATTTAAACAGATTTTGGTGAGATATTAAAAGATACTAAAAGTTTTGATGAGATGTTTGTTAGTTAGAATAATATATGTAAATACAAAATATAGTGAAATCCACATAAGGAAAAAATTTAATAATTGATATTAATTTATGACAAGTTTCTTGGATGTGATTAATATAGTGAAATTCACATAAGGAAAAAAAAACTTAATAATTAATATTAATTGATAGCAAGTTTCTTGGACGTGATTATGAAGTTTTTATTTTTGGAGATGTATTATAATTAGTATAATATACTTATAAAAATATTTAGTGAAGTCCATATAAGAATGTTAATTATGAATTAGAGATTCATATTTATAGAAAGTGAATATTCATACTTCAAGAAACAACTATCATAGAAAATTAATGATTATATCTTCGATTATTTGATACTAATGCTCATTTTGGTCAATAACGGTAAAACATATAGCCTATGTAACTAAAATAAACTTAAAAGGATTATTTATAACATAGTTTTTTTTTTTATAAATCTATTATCAAACCAATTTTTCATGTTGAGTTGAGAAAATATGCATACAAGAGATATTTATAAATCTATTTTGATATGCAATTACTTTACTTTTATTCAAGATATTAAGTGCGATAAATTAATTTTGTGCGAGAATGTTTGAATGGTAATCTATACTTCATTTTTTTAACTTTTTATATTCATTTTTTCAAGTCTTTACATAAATTTTTATATCCACTTTTTCAAGTTAGTTTTTTTCTTTTTTGATAGTTTTTTATGAGTTTCTTATATATGCCCGCGCAATCGCGAGTTTCGCAAGCTGAGTTGTCACCATGTGGTGGTTTGTATTAAAATACTACCTTTTTAAAATAATTTATTTTATAAATTTTACATTTTTATAATTTTCTTATTTATGCTTGCGTAATCACTACTGAGCTTCCATCTTCCAAATGAACAACCAGTCTTCTATAACGATGACGACAATATTGATATGGTTATTGTTGAAGAAGATGGAAGGGAATCACTCATTCTTCGAAAAAAGAGCTATTCTCGCACCAACTAATAGCATTGTTGAAACAGTTAATGAGTATGTGATGTCTATTCTTTCTAGGGATGAAAGAGTATATCTTAGTTCTGACACCATTTGCAAGACATATGTGGGATGAAAGAGTATATCTTAAATTTCAGAGGAGACAATTTCCACTTATTGTCTGTTTTGAAATGACTATAAACAAGAATTAAGGCCAAACTCTATCCAATATTGGTTTGTACTTACCAAGACCTGTTTTTAAACATGGCCAGCTCTATATCGCCATCTCTCGGGTGAAGAGTCGTAAAAGATTAAAAATCTTATATTGCGACGACTATGGTAACATTATTAGTAAGACATCAAATGTTGTGTACAAATAAAATTTTCAAAATCTCAAGTGAACATTTTCTTTATTGCATGAACAATTCAATTTCCAATATTTAAAATTTATTTTTTCAAATTTGTTTTATTATGTATTTATTTCATTCTGCCCGCGTAATACGCGGGTGTCTACACTAGTAATTATAGAACTTACTAACCAAATCATATCCCCGTTGATTTAAGATAAAAAAAAATTCAAATTGACTGAGTTTGCGTAAGACTTGTTTTGTTAATTTTTGATATTATATAGTGAGTATTTATACTCGACTTTTAGTAAGTAATTAAACCATTCAATTATTTTTCAATCACTCGAAATTCATTCGAAATATATTTGTAAGTGACGTCCGCATATAAAAGCATAATATTTTTAAAAAATATATTAAGTTTAAAAAGTAAATATTGAGTTCAAAATTTAAAAAAAAAATCATTTTAAATTTTGAAAAACTACCTTGTAAACTATATTATTAATATGCGAATATTGAGAAATACTTCATCAAATTATTAATACAAAGAAAAGAGAAAAAAAATATTATTCACTTTAAATTTTTATAAAACTCATTTTAGACCACATCAACTGTTTTACTTTCAATTTACGTTGAAGCAAATAATCTTGAACCATTCCCACCTCTTAATCCTCAACAATGCAACATAAAGTTGATATGTGTATTGCACGTGAGTTATAAGAATACACTTTTTAAATTTTTGTTAGTCATAATAATTAAAACATGAGAATTAAATTACAAAATGCATTATGAAGTAATTAATGAAATAAACCGTATCAAAAAATCAGCGAATTAAATAGACACATGCAACCAAACAATAAGAAATCTAAAGAATATAAAATAATTGAATAAGAAAATCAATGAAATCTAAAATTATATAACAATCGAAAAAGGGAAAACCTCGTTTATGCAGGCATAGATAAGAAAATCTTAAAAACATAATATTTATAAAATACTATTAAGTTCAAAAAGTGAATATTAAATACAAAGTAAAAAAAAATGCTCAGTTTTTAAATAATGGTGTAGATTATTCATTTATTGGAATTATGATACTAAATATATTATCTTTTTTAGATTGCAATATCTACATAAAATTAAGTTATTGGTCAACATTAAACCCTATCTCTTATAATGAATTATGTTAGTAGTTAAAAATTTGGTATATAAATTTATTATTACAGTTGGCTTTAATTTAGGGATTAAACCAATCACCATTATCCATGATTTTTATTAAAACATGGGATATTTATAATTGAATTTCAAAATTGTTATGTTAGTAAATTATGCTTATTAGCACACTTAAACATGGCATGCTTATTATGCTGATTCGTGGGATGTTGACTTTATTGCTTTTGAAGCAATATTAGGGCAATCTCACTTATTAGCTCATCATCAAGTTCAAGTACTTGCAGTTTCAACAATCTAAGGCTTAGTTAATATTATTTATGGGCAATCCTGTTGAGGAATTTATTCTTAACAATAATTCCTATTTTGTTATTTGTCTTTTTTGGGTACAAAATAAGTTAGGAAACTAGATTTAGGACAATATTATGTTTTCTAGTTTATGCACAAGACTTAATTATTCCTAAATTGTGTTTAGAATTTGTTTTTAGGATTTTACCAAGTTTAGGATTCTAGGTTGTCTATTTAAGATACAAGAACTCCTAATACTTGGACACACTTTACGCACGGATTTCTGAGAGATCAAGATGCACGGAGTTCTTGAGAGAAGGACGCACGACGCAAGACGCAGAGAAGAAGAACACGAAGAAGTGATATCTACTTGGAGCCAACGTTCGTGATAAACAAGATCTTTGAAGTTGCGTGACCGACGAAGAAGATCTTGCCATTCCGGCAACAAGTATTTAGTATCAAGTTTCTTGATATTTAGTTTTCATATATTACTTTATATTTTGTATTAAACTTAAAAAGAAAGTAATATAGTTTTTCGGGTTTGTACACCCAAGTTCACAAGTACTTTTACTTGTAAACTGAATTTGTTTAATCATGTTCTCATATTTTAATTTCCGCTGCATAAATTTAATTTACTCTGGTCGATGTTGTTAACTGATGTTGGTAACATTGATTAACAACATCGTGAATCTGAGAATTATTATTATATCCATAGACCTTCTAATTTTACAATTGGTATCAGAGCGGGTTACTTAACCTTTTAAGTATTGATCCTTATTTTTAGGTGTTATAGATGCTCAAGGCAACCCGAGGCCTCTAGTCCTTAATGGTGAGAATTACTCTCTCTGGAAACAGAGAATGAGGTGGCACTTGAAGAGCATGGATGAACGTGTTTGGAAGACCGTTCTTGTTGGATGGGAAAATCCACGTGTCACGGATGGCGAGGGAGATACCATTCCCAAGAAAGAGGAAGATTGGACTGCTGACGAAGCAACTGCTGCAAATTGAAACTCTAAATGCATCAACGCCTTGTGTGGCTATGTAGATGCAAGCTACTATCGAATCATCAAGAATTGCGAGTCAGCAAAGGATGTATGGGACGCACTCCAAAGGGTGTGTGAAGGAACAGCAAGCGTGAAGAAATCCAGACTAAGAATGCTCTTATCCACATTCGAGGCTATGAGAATGGATGAGAAAGAATCGATCATGGACTACTCTGTGAGATTGTCGGAAATAACAGAGGAGTGCAGATAGTTGGGTGAGCCCATAACTAATTCCCGTCTTGTAGGAAAATCGCTAAGATCTATTACGAAGAATTATAGCATGAAGGTGGTGCCAATAGAAGAATCCAAGGATGTTGATAACATCGATTTCAACACCTTAGTTGGAAACCTCAAGCAATACGAGATGGAACGCATCACCTCTAGCTCGAAAGAGAAGAATGTTACTTATTCTTCTGATTCAATTGCAGTCGATGATGAAGATGATGAGAAATTCGATTTTAATGGGATTATTAAAAGGATGGAGTCGACTACTCTCGAAGAAGATGAATTGGCCCTTGTGGCTCAACGCTTCAACAAATTCTTGAAGAAGAAGAACAATTCTGGAAGCTCAAATACAAGGAACATGACACAGACATCCACTCCAAAGTTTACTGGACGTACTCTTCCACGATCTCAGTTCACAAATTCAATTTCCAATGTGTCAAGTTCTACAAAACCACTCAACGAGATACAATGCCACGAATGCAAAGGTTGGGGACATTACAAGAATGAGTGTCCCAACACTCTTAGAAAGAAAAGCATGGTCGCTACTAACTTTACTGAAGACTTCAATGATTCCGAGTCAATTGATCCAGTCCCAGTCTTATTCAACCATATTGTTTGGGACGACGATATCCATGTTGTTTGCTTGCAGATAACATCGTGTGCCTGAATGCCGAGACCACTGACTATTATGAGGAATACGAGCAGCTGAGTGTTGACCACAAGAAATTGTTTGTCAGTTGGAGTAAACAGGTACTCAAAGCAAAAGATCTCGCAAAAGAAGTAGAGAAGCTAACCAAGGAAAAGGAGGATCAGCTCGAAATTATTGTCCGGTTGGAAACATCTCTCACCAAGAAGGATGYCGAGCTTGAAAAGATGAAGAACGAATTGACCACTGTTCAAGGAACCATTTCAAATCTAAATAAAGGGAAGGCGAAACTTGACGAAATATTGCAGATTAGTTTTCCAGAGACCTCAAAGCATGGAATAGGTTTCAAACAAAGTCAATCTACGCAAGTGTCAAGTCAAGAACAAAAATCTTCCAAACGCCACAAGAAAAGGAGGAGACATTCCGTGTGTCATCATTGTGGAGAACCAGGGCACATTCGGCCCTTTTGCTGGAAGATCATTGGCGAGAGAAGACATTTTCAGAGAACAAATGTGACTGACAAGTCCAATGTTGGTAACCGCGCTACCAACATCAGATACAAGCAAGTGTGGGTCAAGAAAAACAGCGTCAAGTGCAATATGATCCATACCTCCCTGAAGTCTCTTGTCCCTGGAGCCTGGTATTTTGATAGTGGATGCTCGAAGCATATGACAGGCTCAGAAGAATTGCTTTCCAACATTGTCAGATTTATAGGTGGGAAAGTGAAGTATGGAGGAGGCGCAAATGGCCAAATCATTGGCCAAGGGACTCTCCATGTTCCTGGTGTTGTAACACTGGGAAATGTGCTGTTAATAGAAGGACTTACTGCAAATTTGATCAGCATAAGTCAATTGTGCGACGGAGGGTTCAGTGTTAAATTCAACCGTGAAAAGTGTGAAGTTTATGAGAAGAATGGATCGTGTATTCTCATCGGGAAAAGAACTTCAGATAATTGCTATCAAATTCATAGTGATGCCTTTTACAGGCTGTCCCAATTTAGTGATGCAGAACTATGGCATCAAAAGCTTGGACATGTAAATTACAAGATGATGGACAGGTTGGCCAAGGAAGAAGCTGTGAGGGGGCTGCCTAAGCTCAACACCAAGATCATTCCAGTGTGCGAGGCATGCCAGAAAGGAAAGCAGGTTAGAGTGACTCATCCAGTCCAACAAAGTCTCACTACTTCATCGTGTCTTGAATTGCTTCACATGGATCTCATGGGACCACTTGAGGTTGAGAGCCTTGGTGGTAAGAGGTATGTTCTCGTAATTGTTGATGATTTTTCTAGGTTCACTTGGGTAGAGTTTCTAAAAGAAAAATCTGAAACGTTTGAGGCTTTCAAAAAACTTGCAAAGAAGCTAAGTGTAAGGTTTAATGTGAAAATTGGTAGGATTAGAACTGATCATGGAAAGGAATTTGAAAACGCATCTTTTCTGAAATACTGCACTTCTGAGGGTATTAGTCATGAATTTTCTTCTCCAATTACCCCTCAACAAAATGGCGTAGCTGAACGTAAGAATAGAACTCTAGCAGAGATGACTAGAACTATGCTCATTTCTAATGGRATAGYTAAACGATTTTGGGCTGAAGCAATGAACACTGCATGTCATATCACGAATAGGGCTTATTTTAGACTAGGTTCATGTGCAACTCCCTACGAATTGTTGATTGGGAAGAAACCAAACTCGAGCTATTTTCATGTTTTTGGATGTATTTGCTATGTGCTTAACGATAGAAATCATCTTGCTAAACTTGACTCAAAAAGTGATAAGTGCATTTTCATGGATTATTCCCAAAATAGTCATGCATATAGGTTGTTTAACCTTCGAACTCGAAGTATGTTTGAGTCAGTAAATGTCAAAAAAAAACATCCTCCAGTAGTACTCTTTCTACAGCTGAAGCCGAGTATATTGCAGCTGGAAGTGCGTGCCACATAATTACTGTGGATGAACCAAATGATTGAAGACTACGTCTGCACCAGTAGTATCTTGACGGTGTTGTGTGGACAATTCCAGTTGCCATTGACATCTCCAAAAATCCAGTCCAGCATTCTCGAATAAAACACATTGACATAAGGTACCACTTCATTCGAGACCTAGTTGAGAGGAAGATTGTTAGCCTTGAAACATATTGGAACTGATAATCAGCTGGCTGACATCTTCACGAAGGCATTAGATTACGAGACCTTCTCTCGTTTGAGAAGAGATCTCGGTATTTGCATTGTCTAACCAATGTTGGTTTGTGATGTTGTGACACATCTTATCAACATCAGTCACAACATCTGTATAGTTTTGCATGCATTTTTACTCTTCTTTTCATACATTATACTAATGCATTGAGTTTGATTGAAAGTACAATAAGGTCCTCTGTTGCAATAAAAGTAATGACAAAAAGGACCAACCTCTTCGAAATTAGGTGATTGTGGGACTTGCCCGCAGAAACTGGTTTTCCCCCAGGTCCAAAAACAAGAGGTGTTTAACAGCAATTGCTGAAAATTAAAAGATTTAAATCCCTTCAAGGATGAAGAAAACCTGCGACTCAAAAATATTCTAATCTTTATAAATCGCCTTCTTGAGAGATTTTGACGTAGTCATTAACTTGGGTTAAGGGGTAAGTTTCCATTGACTTCACCTAAGGCAATGTGGGTTTATAATGTTGTTAGTAATAAAAAGCAACATTGGATCAAATACACTGAAATCATAATGTGTTCTGTTTTAATCCTTTTAGGTCATGATTTTTAGGCATCCCGTAGGGACATTCATACTTTTTGAAGATGCCATCTTGCTGTGCGTTTTGTTTCTTGTGTTTTTGTCTTACTTGAAATCTCTTAATTTTGTTTTGAATTGAGCTAACCAAGTGTTTCAGTGGAGTTATAAACGGACGGCTGGACAGGTAATAATGAGATGAATTTGGTGAGTGAAAATTAACATTATACAAGTTAGGTT
>BMAC01000268.1:135857-147702 GCA_014905375.1 Phtheirospermum japonicum | reverse complement strand
CTGGGTAATAATCTAATTTCTTGGTACAGCAAAAAGCAAAATTGTATTTCTCTTTCTACAGCTGAAGCCGAGTATATTGCAGCTGGAAGTGCGTGCACATAATTACTGTGGATGAACCAAATGATTGAAGACTACGGTCTGCACAGTAGTATCTTGACGGTGTTGTGTGACAATTCCAGTGCCATTGACATCTCCAAAAATCCAGTCCAGCATTCTCGAATAAAACACATTGACATAAGGTACCACTTCATTCGAGACCTAGTTGAGAGGAAGATTGTTAGCCTTGAACATATTGGAACTGATAATCAGCTGGCTGACATCTTCACGAAGGCATTAGATTACGAGACCTTCTCTCGTTTGAGAAGAGATCTCGGTATTTGCATTGTCTAACCAATGTTGGTTTGTGATGTTGTGACACATCTTATCAACATCAGTCACAACATCTGTATAGTTTTGCATGCATTTTTACTCTTCTTTTCATACATTATACTAATGCATTGAGTTTGATTGAAAGTACAATAAGGTCCTCTGTTGCAATAAAAGTAATGACAAAAAGGACCAACCTCTTTGAAATTAGGTGATTGTGGGACTTGCCCGCAGAAACTGGTTTTCCCCCAGGTCCAAAAACAAGAGGTGTTTAACAGCAATTGCTGAAAATTAAAAGATTTAAATCCCTTCAAGGATGAAGAAAACCTGGACTCAAAAATATTCTAATCTTTATAAATCGCCTTCTTGAGAGATTTTGACGTAGTCATTAACTTGGGTTAAGGGGCAAGTTTCCATTGACTTCACCTAAGGCAATGTTGGTTTATAATGTTGTTAGTAATAAAAAGCAACATTGGATCAAAATACTGAAATCATAATGTGTTCTGTTTTATCCTTTTAGGTCATGAATTTTAGGCATCCCGTAGGACATTCATACTTTTTGAAGATGCCATCTTGCTGTGCGTTTTGTTTCTTGTGTTTTTGTCTTACTTGAAATCTCTTAATTTTGTTTTGAATTGAGCTAACCAAGTGTTTCAGTGGAGTTATAAACGGACGGCTGGACAGGTAATAATGAGATGAATTTGGTGAGTGAAAATTAACATTATACAAGTTAGGTTCAACTGTGCTGATGATTCTTTAAAAATCAGCTCTGTATTTTGGCCAATTTTGTAGTTCGAATTGTGCAGTTTTTATTTATTTTTTTTAAAAAGGGAAGATAATGGGCGTGTTAATGAGATCATATGGCCTAATTTGAGGGGGAGTGGTGCTTTTATATAGAGGAATTAAAAATCATGTTTCAACTCCTAAAAACAACCGGTTAATTATTTTAGGAATTTTCCTTTTATCTCTACCCTCTCTCTCCTTGTGTGCAACAGTCACTTTTTGAGGGGATAAAAAGCTGATTCTCCTTTTTACCGTTTGCTCACAATTCCAAAAATCCCTTTCGAATTAAAACTCTCAGAATCCTTACTCCTCTCAAATTCTCTCGTTTTTTTTTTGTTTCTTAGTTGTGTGTTTCTGTGAGATTTTGCAGGATGACCAGCTCTCCACCTCCGTCTGTCCCAGAACTGCCAGAAGAGGTTCGCCGCTTCGGCGACCAGGTCCCGCTGCCGTTCCCAAAAATTGGTGGCCTTGATATTCGTGAGGAGATTGGTGGTGGTAGTTCTTCAAACCCACCACTATCAACATCGCCACCACAATCGCCTGCGCCTGTTTCCCTCGCTGCCGTGCCTGTTCCATCGCCGGTCGACGCTACGCCGGTTGCTCAAGTGTTCCCTGGACAGCCCGGGAACGAAATTGACGTCGATAATCCCCCCGATTTAGCTTTTGTGGCTGAGACCTTTGGCCTCATAGGGAACCCAACCTTGAAGCGGTCTAGGCGCTTGCGCAACATACCGCCCGGCGTTGTGCCGCCAGCGGTCCCAAAAAGCAAGGCTGGTCCGCGTCGCCACGTTCCTATCGAACACATGAATCTCCAAGAGGATGTTGTTGTGGAGTCTGACCCTGATGATCATGATTTTGAGCCTACTGCTCCGATTTCCGGAGATGTGCCGCCGTCTGCTTCTGCTCCCAGTCTGCTGGAGAAGAAGAGGTTTACTCGCCGGAAACAGCTTGTACGTAAGGCCGATAGGAGACCTAGCCTGACGAAGGACAGTTTCTCTCCTAGCCAGGCAAAGGTCAAAGTTTCTCCTGGATCCATTGCTACTGAGTACTCTTCGCCCCCTTACACTGTACTGGACTTTATCACCGGCGAGGTTACAAGTTCTGCCAAGCCGCTTGTCGATGATCCCCCGCCGTCTCCAGTTCGTGCTGCTACGCCTGAATTTGACACAAGTCTTTTTGAGTATTCGCCTGATTCATCAT
The DNA here is from genome assembly GCA_014905375.1 of Phtheirospermum japonicum. NCBI lineage: Eukaryota > Viridiplantae > Streptophyta > Magnoliopsida > Lamiales > Orobanchaceae > Phtheirospermum > Phtheirospermum japonicum. The sequence continues at coordinate 145,353 of BMAC01000268.1, read as the reverse complement.
TCGATGTGCCCTTGAAAGATTTTCTTGCTGCTTGCAAAGAGGACAAGAAGAAAAAGAAGGCTGCTGCAAAAGATGATGTTGCTAGTCGTGTTGGTACACCCTTACCAACATCGCGTCGCTCGCAGTTTGTTTCGTCCTCCCGCACTGCTTCCTTTCCAAGAACCACTCCTGCTCCCTCGCCGTCTTCATCTAATGCATCGGCTCATTCCAAGTCCTCTTCAGGACCAGCTACTCCTATGCCCGAGCTTGAGGACATGGTGCCCTTTTTGAAGAGATTCATCACTGCCGAGGCTGCCGAGCTATTTGATGCCTACCAGAGTCGACATATGATTGCCGAGAAACGAGTTTCGGTTGAACTTTTTGAGAAACATAATCTCATTGCCTATCTCCGACACAAAGGTATGTATTCCACCGTCTCCACGGCCATGCCTTTTGTGCGTGATGTTGTTGTCGAGTTTTTTGCCAATTTGTTACCCTCTACGGTTGATTTGGAGTCAGTCAATTATGGGAAGGTGTTTATGCGTGGCAAAGTTTTTTCATTCACCCCTGATTTAATTGATGAGTTTTATAGTACTGAGTCTTACCGGGGTGACTCGACGGTGGATGATATGAATGAGGTAGTTAAGTTTCTGTCTGGTGGGATGGTTAATTCTTGGTTTGAGCAGCTTCCGAGTACACGTCTTTCTTCTCTTCATTCAATTATGCATAAGCTTGCCATTTGTAATTGGGTCCCCTCCAAAAACACAACCTGTGTTACGCGGCCTCAGGCCCAATTCTTGTTTCATCTTGGGAGAGGGATCACATTTAGTTTTGGTCAGCATGTTTTTGATATTATCACTAAGTTTGCCACCACGAAGTCTGCGGCATCGTTGTGTTTTCCGTCTTTGATTTCTAGCTTGTTAGAGAATCAAGGATTACAGCTTGGTTCTGAGGATGTGCTCACGGGTGAGGCTGAGTGGTTTGCCTTGCGCAATCAGCATGTTATCGGTGCCCGAGTTATTGATTTGCCCTGGCAGGCGCCTGTTTCAGTCGGTGTTGCTAGTGATGTTGGTACGAGCAATCCCAACATGGTCAATATTTCTGCCCAGGTTCTTCGTGCACATGTGGCCTCTATAGATTTGCAGATGAAACAGCTTAAGGCTCTTCGCACCTCCCTTTTGGAAGCCCTTTCCCTTTCTGGTCAAAAAGGGGGAGAGGACGTTGACGCGAATATAGGGGGAGACAATGCTGATGGAGAAGATGTTGTTGATGTTGCCGAGAATGAGACTGCTGCTGCTGCCGCCGCTGATGCTGAAGATGCTGTTGCTGCCGAAGCCTTGGCAAGCCTTGCTCAAGAGAAGAGGCGGAAGCGAATTTGAGCGCGCAACAAGGCTTTGAAGAGAATGATGAAAATGAGGGAGAAGAAGAAGAGGAAGAATAGTGGTGAAGGAACTTCGACATCTCCTCGACGTTCAAAGAGGATTCGAAGTCAATAAGTTCCTTTACTCTGTTTGTTTTGTGAAGTGTAGGTTTGTAATGTTGGTTTGAATTTTAACAACATTGGGTGTTTTGTTTAGGGGGAGTTTTCTATCTTAGGGGGGGTTAGTGTTTTTATTTTCATTTGTGTTTGCGTCTTAGTATTTTGTCCAAAAAGGCAAAAGGGGGAGATTGTTGAGGAATTTATTCTTGACAATAATTCCTATTTTGTTATTTGCCTTTCTTGGGCATAAAATAAGTTAGGAAACTAGATTTAGGACAATATTATGTTTCCTAGTTTATGCACAAGACTTTAATTATTTCTAGATTGTGTTTAGGATTTATTTTTAGGATTTTACCAAGTTTAGGATTCTAGGTTGTCTATTTAAGACACAAGAACTCCTAATACTTGGACACACTTTACGCACGGATTTTAGAGAGATCAAGATGCACGGAGTTCTTGAGAGAAGGACGCACGACGCAAGACGCAGAGAAGAAGAACACGAAGAAGTGATATCTACTTGGAGCCAACGTTCGTGATAAACAAGATCTTTGAAGTTGCATGACCGACGAAGAAGATCTTGCCATTCCGGCAACAAGTATTTAGTATCAAGTTTCTTGATATTTAGTTTTCATATATTACTTTATATTTTGTATTAAACTTAAAAAGAAAGTAATATAGTTTTTCGGGTTTGTACACCCAAGTTCACAAGTACTTTTACTTGTGAACTGAATTTGTTTAATCGTGTTCTTTTATTTTAATTTTCGCTGCATAAATTTGATTTACTCTGGTCGATGTTGTTAACTGATGTTGGTAACATTGATTAACAATATCGTGAATCTGAGAATTATTCTTATATCCATAGACCTTCTAATTTTACAATCCATTTCATTGGGAAAATGCCTGACTTTCACTTTCTATTCTCTGAGAAGGTTTATCTTTCTTTCTTCAGTGTCGTTTAAGTTTTAATATTCTGATTTTTTTTTAATGAAGATCATCATAGATAATCCATCTATTACCTATTTAGGTTCATAACTGAAAATGCCGATATCATGCCCCCAAAACATCCTCACACTATTTTCAGGAAAATAGTAAAAATAATATGACAAAGTAAAAAGTGCCTTCTTTTCATAATTGAAAATATGGTTATCATGTCATTTGATATTTACTTTTACAAAACCAGCTTCCTTCGGTGCATATTTTCACGAGTGCTATCTCAAATACAATATTTAAATATGATATGAGATTTACAGTATACATACAAAATAATAAATAAATAAATAAATTCACCTCCTCCATCAAGTTTGGTGCATCTTGTAAAACAGATGATTCTGCTGCTATTGTTGTGGTCTGCTCTTTCTCAACTTGCTATTGTTGTAAAATAATAAATAAACAAATTCACCTGCTATTGTTGTGAAAAATACATAATTGTAAGAGATAGAAATCATTTCAAGCAAATATATACACAAGTCTGAAAATCAAATGTATATAAACTTTTTTCCCATAAGAATTTCTATAGTGTACCCTTCCGTCAAATAAGTTTGAATAAATAAATAAATAAAACATTTAGAGTGTTCATGGCAAAAAGAGCTTCTTGTTGAGCATAATCGACATCAAATGGAATTATAATACACTCACATTCTTGTAAATATAAATCCAAAATCGCAAATCTACAAAATGAAATATAAAATCAAAAGACATAAACCAAAATAAATGAATATATAGTAGATCTTAGAACAGAAACATATGGATTCTTGATTTTGTGTCTGACAGTCTTGATTTTGTGTCCCACACAATTCTGACATTCTTAAACGCTACGAATATAATTTACTCCTTTGTTCAAAGTGCACTTATTAGATATTCAAGGGAAAAAAAGGAAAAAAAAAGTGAGAATAAAGAAGATTAAAAAGGTTAATAATTAAGGAGAGATATTAGCAGCTTACTCTCCAGTGAGAGGCGCATGAAGGTAAACATTTTCTTCGCCTTAATCTCATCATATACAAAAATGTGAAACCCAGATTTTTCCATTCAACCCGAAAGGAAAAGTAGAAAACAAATTAACAAATTGCAAAGCTAACCTAAATGACCCATGTTGACGCAGCTAGAGCGTATGAATGCAAGAGATAATATGCTTAAGAACACAACTTTATTCAATAATAATTTGATTTTCCAAGAAGGATTACAAGAGTTTAAATAGTAAAGGGTGAAAGGTAGATTCAATGGTTCAAACTCTAAATTTCCGCAAAGTAATAAAAGACTTATTAATTAGATGCATGAATTCAAACTATTAGATACATGAATTCAAACTCTAATAAAGGCTTGATAACTAAATGCATGCATTAGAATATCAATTGGTGGTATCTTCTCCATCATTCCCTCCCCCATCGGAATGATTCGACCTTGAATCTGGATGGGTCTCTTCTTCAGCAGCGTAAGAGATTAAGTGCTTAATGTTGAAGACAGCCGAGGTACGTAAATTAGGTGGGAGGCGAAGGCGATACACATTTGGGTTTATCTTCTCCATAACTTCAACCGGGCCAATCTTACGGGATGCGAGTTTGTTGTATTCATGAGCCGGGAAGCGATCCTTCGTCAGAACTTCCCAAACAAGGTCGCCAACATCAAACTCCAAATGACGACGCTTTCTATCCGCATATTGTTTGTAGCGGGCATTGCTCTCAATAAGGTTGGCTCGGGCTGCCGCATGGACAGACTGGATATCGGCCCAAAAGGAGGAAGCACGGTCATCCACGTGAAACCCAATGGCAAGGGCATAAGGTCGACGGGGCCGCGAGGAATGCGTCCATAGACGATGCGAAAAGGGCAGAAACCTGTACTGCGGTTAATGGCCGAATTGTGGGCAAAATCGGCTTGGCTGAGCTTGACGTCCCAAGTCTTGATGTTGTCTCCAACTAAACAGCGGAGGAGATTGCCCATAGAGCGGTTGACGACCTCGGTCTGCCCATCCGTTTGTGGATGGTACGCACTACTAAAGTGAATCTCCGTGTTGTCCAAGTGCCATAGGGTGCGCCAAAAGTGGCTAAGGAAGCGAATGTCTCTGTCCGAAACAATGGACGTGGGCAAGCCATGCAAGCGATAAACATCGCGAAAGTACAACTGAGCAACATGAAGGGCATCCGTCGTCCGTTTGCACGGGATGAAGTGGACCATTTTACTAAACCTATCCACCATGGCGAAAATAGAATCGAAGCCTCGTTGGGTGCGAGGCAAGCCGAGGATGAAATCCATGCTAACACCAATCCATGGACCGTCTGGAATGGGTAAAGGATGGTACAGACCGGCATTGGTGGCCTAGCCCTTTGAAACCTGACAAGTGTGGCAGCGCTCAACGAAATGGGCGACGTCACGCCGCAGGGACGGCCAGAAGAAACGCTCATAGAGGAGGCTAATCGTTCGGTCCCTACCCACATGGCCAACTCTGTGGAGCTCCTGGATAAGGCGGAGGCATAGGCTGCAAGAAGGAATGCACAACCTGTTGCCGAAAAAGAGAAAGCCGTCCGAGAGGGTGAATTTAGATGCAACCCCATTCTGCACCTGAGATAGTACCTTCGAAAAATAAGGATCAGAAGTATAGAGAGCTGGAAAATTATTGAAACCTGGAACGGAAACCCGCATTTCCACTAGTAAGGCCGAACGATGTCTGAGGGCATCAGCGACCCGATTCAAGGAGCCTGATTTGTGACGAATGACAAAATTAAATTGTTGCAAGTACGCTGCCCATGAGGCGTGGCGAGAAGACACATTATCTTGACTGGACAAGTATTTGAGAGAGTCATGGTCTGTGAACAAAATGAACTCCCGTTGAAACAGATAGTGACGCCAATGGCGGACTGCTCGAACAACCGCATAGAACTCCACATCGTAAGCACAATAACGAGAGCGAGGGCCCGTGAGTTTCTCGCTGAAGTAGGCAATAGGACGACCATCTTGGCTAAGAACGGCATCGATGCCGACCTTTGAAGCGTCACTGTGGAGCTCAAATGGGACATTAAAGTCTGGCAGAACCAATATAGGGGCCGAAATGAGATTCTGTTTGATGCAAGTGAAGGCAGCGTCTGCGGCCTCAGTCCAAAGGAAAACCTTACCCTTCATGCAATCAGTGATTGGGGCCATAATTGAGCTAAAGTGATGGATAAAACGCCGATAAAATGAGTCCAGTCCATGAAAGCTGCGGACGGCAGTGATGGTCGTGGGAGTAGGCCAATCCCGAATAACCTCGACCTTGGAGTCGTCAACCGAAATACCTTCTTCAGAGATGCGAAAGCCCAAAAAAATAACGGAAGTAGTGAAAAAAACACACTTATTTGGGGCCCCAAAAAATTTCTCCTCCCGGAGGATATGAAGGACCTGGCGTAGGTGCTCCAAATGGGCAGCTTCAGTTTGGCTGTAGATAAGTATGTCGTCAAAATAAACGACAACGCAAGTACCAATAAGCGGACGGAGAGCCTGGTTCATGACGCGCATGAAGGTGCTTGGAGCATTCGAGAGACCAAAAGGCATGACGAGCCATTCAAACAGGCCTTCCCTAGTCTTGAAAGCCGTTTTCCATTCGTCTCCCAGCCTGATCCGTATTTGGTGGTAACCGCTGCTTAAATCGAGCATGGAGAAGGTCTTGGAGCCACATAATTGGTCAACTAGATCATCCAAGCGAGGTATAAGAAATCCGTATCTTAACGTAATTTTATTGATCGCCCGACTATCGACGCACATACGCCATGAATCATCTTTCTTTGGAGTGAGCAAGGCTGGGACGGCGCACGGGCTTAAGCTCTGCCTTACAAGGCCACGGGATAACAAATCTTCAACCTGCCGCCGGAGCTCTGCATGCTCAGAGGGGCTCATGCGGTAGTGGGGTCTGTTGGGCAACGAAGCCCCTGGGATGAGGTCGATCTGGTGCTGAATATCCCAGAGTGGAGGTAGGGCGACATGGAGCTCGGTGGGGAAGACATCAATAAATTCAGCTAAAAGGGATTGAGCCACTGGAGGGACGGTGGATGAAGGGGAAACATCGTGTGCGACAAGCACAAACACCGATGAATTAGGAGACAGTTCTCGCTCGAAGGCAGCGCGAGAGAGTAGTGAAACCAGCGGTGCTGAGGCAGGGGAAGGTGCTGTCGTGCAAGAAGAATACAACACAAATTTGGCACCATTAACCACAAACGAATATGTATTCAGGAAGCCATCATTCGATACTTGTCGATCAAATTGCCAAGGATGCCCCAACAACATGTGGCAGGCATCCATGGGTACTACATCACACCAAATTGTGTCGGAATAAGTGCCACCCATGGAAAAAGGAACTTGCACTCGATCAGCAACCGCCACCTTGGTAGTATTATTTAGCCATGCAAAGCTATAAGGACGAGGGTGAGAGGAGAGGGGAAGAGCAAATTTTGCAATAACATCACTAGAAATAACATTTTCGCACGCACCCGAGTCGATAATGAACTTACAAACTTTTCCTTTGATGGTGCAGGTGGAGTGAAAAATGCAGTTCCGTTGGTCCGACACAGGAGTGATCTTTGGTGAGCAAAACGCGTGTCGTAATACCAAAGGGGGTCCAGTATCACCCTGTAAGTGGGTTTCCAAGGCAGTCGAGATAGGGTCATCATCAAACAGCGGAGGTGTTTCAAACAGATCAGGAGAATCGCCCTCAAGCAAGAGAGTGCGGGAACTTCGGGGATGAGGGCAGGCTGTCATGCGATGGCTCGGGTCACCGCAATTGAAGCAACGACCCTGGAAGGATGACCGTGGTCCAATAGCAGGGGCCGAAGAGGTTCGAGGCATTATAGAACCCGCTGGCGGAGTGACAGGGGTCTTCGGCATGGTTGAAGGGGGCGGTGGTGGGTTAGATCGTCGATCAGAGGGTAGAGTGCCATAACTCGACCGTCGGTTGAACTGGACCTCCAAAGTKACCGCATGGCTATGCGCTTCACTTAGAGACGAAGGGCACAACAAGTTTATCAAGTCTTGAAATTGGAGGCGAAGGCCCCCAATATACCGTGAAACAAGTTRCGCYGGCRTTTCCCGATTGTCGATGCGCGTAAGGAGTTGATAAAATTYYGTAGTGTAAGCRTCGACAGAGCGCGGGCCCTGAYGCAGGCTTTGGAATTTCTGGTATTGCGTGCTGTCATAATTCAGGGGTAGGAATTCAGCGTTTAAAAGGGATTTGAATTCCTCCCAAAGGGTGATCTCTCTTTGGTTACGGCGGRTACGGGAAACTTTTAGATGACGCCACCAAGCGGCTGCTCGAGCTCGAAACCGGGTCGCAATAAGAGCAACATGCCATGTAGGGTGGAGGGATTTGAAGTTCAAGAGGTCCTCGGCAGTGTGGATCCAGTCAAGGTAGTCATCAGGCGAGCCCACGCCAGTGAACTCGGGAATATCCAAGCGGAAACCCGATTCCCATCTGTTGTCAAGGGGTGGTTGTCGGCGATGGTGTTGAGCGAAGGGGTTGTCATATGTCGCCGTGTTTTCATCGTCCGAGGCGGTCAACTGTTCGGACGCGTCGTCTTGAGATTTGGCATCTGGAGGAGTGCGAGGGTTGCCCTGAGGGCGGTTTCCCTGGAATTCCGCCCGCAACGATTCAAGGGCAGAAGTGAGGGCAGCGACTTGGTCGCTGAGGATAGCAATCTCTTGGGTGTTACGTCTGGGTGGCATCGTGCGGTCCCGGAACTGACTCCGAATACCAACTGACGCAGCTAGAGCGTATGAATGCAAGAGATAATATGCTTAAGAACACAACTTTATTCAATAATAATCTGATTTTCCAAGAAGGATTACAAGAGTTTAAATAGTAAAGGGTGAAAGGTAGATTCAATGGTTCAAACTCTAAATTTCCGGAAAGTAATAAAAGACTTATTAATTAGATGCATGAATTCAAACTCTAATAAAGGCTTGATAACTAAATGCATGCATTAGAATATCAATTGGTGGTCTCTTCTCCATCACATGTCAAGCACCTCTAATATAACCTCTAATCAATTCCAAATATCCAACTCTATGTTTTCTCTCTCTTGTCTTAAATACAAGAATTTTAAGTTTCCTACTCGTTGAAGTGTCAAAAATTCTTGAAACCCCAATAAACGAAAAAAAAACATGCAAAAGGGGAGATCAATAGCACAATCCAAGAATATAAAAGAATATACCACAAAAAATAACACAGGCACAAGAAGCATGGAAAATAATTAAAAGCACACGGTATTATATCATGTGGGAAGTGAAATCAAAGTTCTTGATCTTATTATGATGTATTGCAAAAACAAGAACCAAAATTAAGGTAATTTGGAAGTCGAATTGGATGCGATAGAGATTTCAAATCAATCTCCACGAGTTGAAGTCTTCGAACAATCGGGATCTGTGGATCTGTGCAGAGACGGACCTAGGGGGTGCTAGTGGGGCAGTCGCCCCCATCACCTTCTACCGGCATCTTAGGATAATATTATTTAGTTAATATTTTATATGTATAAATACAAAATAATTATATTTTGCCACCCCTAATAAATTACCTTCTACCTTCTATATGCCTTTTATAATGTTATATATACATGATAAGTTTTCCAAAAAGATAATTTACTAATTTTCAATTTAATCTTTTGTAATCAAGTTATTATTATGTCTTAAAGTATCTTTATTTTTCATTGCCTCAACCATATTTATTTAATAGTAAATGAAATTTTCTTTTACAAGAAGCTAAAACTAAAAGTATAATAAGTAAGATATAAAAATACGGTAAAAATATTTTTTTTCATATTATTTCATTCAAATAAATATTTTTTCAAGTTAATATTTAGTTGATCCGAAAAAAGTTCTCGGGGGCTACCGCCCCCGAACCCCTGTATATTTTTTCTTTACTCAAACTTCCTTTGTTTGCCACCCCTACCTAAAAATCCTGCATTCGTCCCTTGATCCGTGGAAGGCGATTTCAATAAATACGCAAGGAAACACCTATTATATATACATATATATATATATATATATATATATATATATATATATATATATATATATATATATATA
>BMAC01000268.1:124880-135197 GCA_014905375.1 Phtheirospermum japonicum | reverse complement strand
TATATATATATATATATATATATATATATATATATATATATATATATATATATATATATATATATATATATATATATATATATATCAGATTTCTTAGCCACAAATGTACACAAAAACAAAAAAGAAGAAGAAAAATTAAGATAGAATCACATTGGATACTACAAACATAAACATATATCAAATATAAGATCCGGAAAAATAAAAATATTCACAAAATTTGAATCCGATTATTCATTTAATATGAATCCAAATGCAAAAAATAAAAAATAAAATCAAAAGGCACAAACCCAAATAAATATATTAAAAAAGATCTAATTTGGTTTTAAGAAAACCCATATTAGTTGATTTTTCCAAATCACATCAAAGAGGAAAAAAAAGTTGAAGCAAATTTGTTGTTATGCGATAATCGGCAAAAAGTTGAAGCAAAAACTTGAAACAAAAATATGAAGAAAATCCGTATTAGTTGATTCGGCGATGGATCTGTGGAAGGAAAATTGGAGAAGAAAAAATAGAGAGAGATCTTAATAGCGGCGAGCGAGTGGAGGAAATCTTTTTTTCTTAAAACCCTAAATTTTTACTCGGACGAAAGAAATGAGAAAAAGTACTATTTTATACACTTGACAATTTTACACAAAATGAAGGATTTGAAGAAAAATGACGTGAGAATGTCGCATCAGATTTTCAGTACATAATCAAATGACACGTGTTATTTGAATGATTTTGAGATTGACACCTCAGAAAGGTGTCAACATAACTAACAAATAGGGTTGGTTGTGAGCTTTTAAATTTAATTAAGTAGATGGATCATATTTTATAATTTTTTTATTTAATTAAAAATACTATGATTATATAATAAAAAACACCGTTAAATATATAAGGTGATATATAATAAAAGCAATTAAACTATATATTTGTACATGTACACACATATTATCTTCTGAATGAAGAGGTTCTCTTTTCTCTATAAAAATCATTAAAACTGAAATTAACTGTATAATTATAACCTAATTTCAAATTCTAAAACATTAAATTGGAATTCACTCTATTTTATAATCAAATATGACTTCGTCCCTCTACGTTGAAAGCCTTCAATCAAGCAATTTGAAGATAACCAAAAGAATTAGGAAAATAATTACTAATTTAAAAAAATAATGATGACTTTTTATAAATAATCAAACAACTTAATCGTTAAATAACTTGAAAGATAACGATTTTTAAAATATTTTTATTTTCTTGATACGTGTTTTTTAGCACACACATGTTTGTGCGCGCGTCGGACTTAATTTGGTTCTACAAAAATTAAAAAATAAATTGATACTGTGATACTTTTCAACAGAAGAATAACATATTCATCAAATCAAACTAATACTTCAGTAAAAAACAATGATACCCTTTAACCAATACCTCACAATAGAAAGACCAATACATTTCATCAAAATATAGTAATAGATATTACATAATATAAAACTCAATACTTCACATTACAAACTCTAATACATCACAATAAAAGAATCAATACCTTTCAGCACAAAAACCATTACCCAGTAGAACATAAACTAAAATTTCTCAATTGAATAACTAGTACTCTTCATTTATAAAACTAATACTTCACAATTGAAAAACCAATACATTTCATGAAAATATACTAATACTTCACATTTCATCAAAGTACTTCAAACTAGCCAAATGAACAAGACATGTAACTTCTTTGTCCGTCCCATCAACACTCTAGGCACCATCAAAACACCCCTTTATGATCCCTTCAATGTACGTCTCATCACAAACCTCAAACATGTGGTGCTCTTGGACAAAACCAACCAATGGCCAGATTTCATACGAGCAGCATGAGTCATTGTAAAACTTATAGATCAACTTATAGCCTTTCATTTTCCTCGCCAAGTAAAGTATTGATTTCTTTCTGATGTGGTTGATAGCTACGAGTTAGCAAACCCCACAAATCAAGGTTAATTCGATGAAAATAAGAATAGTAACATAGATTTAAGAGACTTAAAAGATTTATATACAAAATATTGAAAATAAATATACATAGTTTTGGGCATCTATTGTTCATTTACATACGAAATATTGAAAACAAATAGATATATATAGATTTTAATATGAATATTAAAAACAAATCAAGCCATCTATTGTTCATTTTCAACAGCTATGTAGTAATTTGATTGATGTAAGTCTCGAGATTACGCTTAGATGATTTTTAGAAAACACTTTCATCTTTAATTTCAGGTTCCCTGCAAAATAATAATACTTTTCAATGGCAAAATTAATACTTTTCAATACAAAAACTAATACATATCAATCGATCGACAGTTTGTCCAAAACATAACTACGTCAATCAAAGCTTGTTATTATATCAACATTCACAAGCAATCTCATGACACCAAAATCAAGTAAACAATTTTCTAAGGTGAAAATAAAAAAAGACGGAGCATTCATAACCGGAAATCATCCCACCACTTATGTAAGTAAATGTATTACCTGTCCTCACACTTTTTCTTCTTCTTTGATTTTTGTCATTTTTGCATCTCTAAACATTCACATCCTCACTGCAAATCAAAAACCGACGCTTTTCAGTTAAATGAATAATACTTCATATTTTACAGAATAAAACTTTACATATTAACTAGTGATAATTTTCACATGTGAGTAAATAAAACCTGTTAAATTAATATTACATCATCACTAAACTCTAAATAACCACCTCATAAATATAACTACTGAAAAATAATTCAAAAAGTAATAATATACAACATGACTACTCATACTCCACATGATAGTTAATACAACATTTGAGTTATGGAGATATTAACAAAAAAGTTACCCCAGAAACAACTCCTATTATTTGCAGTAAAACTGATATAATAAAACATGAAAACTGATACTATAAATTTAAAAAAAAATCCCAGGAAGGTGCACGAATGATACTCAGGATTGAGAACAGAAAATCAAAACAAAAGCGAAAGCACACAATATAATATGATCCTAGTAAATCCAGATCTATACCAATTTTCACAATAATAAAATCAAAATATAAGAAACACACACACACACAAAAAAAAAAACAAAACATAAACCCTAGATCATGTACAATAAAATCCAGATCGATACCAATTTACACAATAGAAACAAGAAATCAAAAGCCCTTAGCTCTACAAATTACCTAATACGTGGTAACAAAATCTTTCGTCCTCCAGATAACGATGAGAGCCTTTCCAATTTTTGCCTCAAGATTCCGGCGGCAAGAGTGGATTCGAAAGAGAGAGAAGAGAGCAAAGAGAGGAAAAAAATTGCGCAAAATAAAAAGGTAACTTCATTTGAGGAGAGAGCATTCGGTTTGCCTCAATAATTACACAAAATTATAAATTTGCCACTAATATGCCTAAGACCAGCGGATGACTCTTTTGAATTCGGGTCAGGATCATGGGTTGGCCTAATGGGAGAGACTCATTAATCTGGTCCCACACAGTCTTTGCCACACTTTTAATTTAAATATGTACTTTGTGCACTTTTGTGTTATTTTAACTTATCAGTTAAATTTGTCAATTTTTTTTTATAAATCAACTAATTTTTCATTCATCATTAAGTAATTATCATTTATCAATTATCAGCTTAATTTTCAACTACCAGCTTTATTCGCCAAATATACTTGGCAATAACAAAATAATATATTTTTTTTAAATACTATGTTACATGGGAATTTTAGAATGAATGCTGACTATTTCAACCTCATATTTTACTAAATTAAAGTTTTAGGAAATGACTATTTCTACCCTCTATTATACCAATCTCACCCTTTAATTGAAAACAAAACCCCACATCGATCTGCAGCCTCTTCGAAGGTGGCAAAATGGTTTCACCTCAGATTATTCTTCAACCTACTCCTCATACATTTCATACCAGTATGTCATCGATCCAAGGAAGCGTTTGTTTTAAACATCTTACTACAACTAGGCAGCCGATTGCAAGGACCGACATAACCATATAAAGCAGAGGCGCAATTAGATCATGAAATTTGATGTTAAATCATAATATATTCAAGGTGTTTTGAGACCAGTACGTGATAATTTTTGCTTAATATCCAATGTTTTTATCACTCACCAGGATTATTTTTAAGATTTCTAAAGGGGTAATTACAAAAGATTCCCTCTCCCTTTCACGTCTGGTAGCAGAACCCATCCAACGAGTTTGTTCAGTAATAACCAAAGTAGCTGAACATCCTCCTATTTGTTAATTGTGTTGACACCTTGCTGAGGTGTCAACTACACAAGAAATCAAATGACAAGTGTCATTTTTAAAAAAAATGCTCAATCTGATGTGGCATTTTGATGTTCATTCACAAATTCTCCTTCCTTTTATGCAAAAACTGCCTATCTATAAAATAGGACTTTTTTTCTCTCACAACACATCGAAAAAGCCTCTCTCTCTCTCATCTCTCTTATTATTTTTTTCCTCTCGATTTTATTTCCTTTTCTAATTTCCTATCTATTCACTCTCTTCCCATTCTATAATCCGGTCGCCTTTCCTACCGCCAGGAACCAAAAGATTGCAGTCCTATTTTATAGCCGATGCAGACGAAAAATGTTGCTGCCCACTTTCTTTAAGGTGGTGATTTTTCCAATTAATGAGTCAATGGTGAGTATTTTCTTTTTTTATTGTATTTTCGACTTTAATCCTGATGGTGCTCTTTTGTATAACGGTTTCTCGGATCTACAAAATTACAGTATCTAAATTCTTGATGCTAAATCCATTATTATGTGAATAAGGATCTTCAAATTATTCAAATTACAGCTTTTGAGATTTTCCCCTTTTTTTACTGTTTGGTTTAATTAGTTATTCTCAATCTACAATTTTATTGTTTGGGTTCTACAATTATTGAGACTCTCCTTTTTTCCATATTTGTATTTGTTGTTATCTTTGGTTGGCTTCGAATATAATTGTTTCTTATCTTTGTTTTTTTTCTCTTCGGTATCTGCCTGTGGTGTTTTTTGTCATGTAAAAACTAGATTCAGATTTTGGCTAAACAAAGAACCCAACATATTTGATGTCATAATTCTTGATGGTAATGGTGTTGCAAGTATCCGACACTGCGGTTTTAATCCCGATATGCCTGTATATGACCCTTATTTTGAAGTTAAGATTAACAAGACACACATCGGACGAGCGCGAATTGTAGGTCTTATAGTATCAGCCCAGTCGATTTGTTATTTTTTATTTTTTTATAATATTTTCTCACGTTATTTGGTAAATATACTTTTTGCTAGGCTATCCCCAATTCATTCTGGGATGATTTCATTGTATCGGATGGCCTTGATCACCTCAACAAAGTAATTATCAGGCACGGTGATAGACGATGGAACGTATCAATTGTTAGGCATTCCGATGGTCGCCGGTATTTCGAAAATGGATGAAAGTATTTTATCGAGCATTTGTTATTACCGTTGGACTCAAGGATCATGTTTTGTCTTCAAAGTGTTCCGGGGTTGGTCTTCAATTTAATCGTTGTTGGTTGATTTATATGATAGCTATTTTGGAGATATTCAATATTTTGACTAGGACTAAGCCATGTTTTTCCTCAACTACTTAGCCTTTGCAGTGACCATGATAATTCCATTGTGCACCATAATTTAGTTTTTCAACTCTGGAAATTTTATATATTATGATTAATATATTCAGCTTGAAAAGTTGAAATTTAACAGTTCAATATTKCTAATGATTAGATCAATCCAGCACATACCAGTTTTTAAATTTTTAAACAGTTCAATATTGCACATGATTGGATCAATGTAACACATTCCAGTTTTATATTTTTTATAAATTTATATATCACATCTAGAGTTGATTATATCCTRAATAATTAAAAATCTCAACTGATMTGCTGTAATGAATAATTCCGCTTTTTCAAACAATCTAATACAACACTTCAAAACAAGATTAAATAATAAGCTTGATTCTAGATATTCTATAATCCACCGAATATATACACAATAATTAAAATATATGATGAATAGAATTAAAATAATTTATACAGATCAATCGGGCTGGAGAAACAAATATATGGAATATGATAAATCAATAAAATTATGTTACAATATTAACCTATTTTGTAAATCATTTAACGTAATTAGTGAATCAACAATTTAATAATCAACTTAATCAAAGACTTCTATACATGGAAAAAAAATCATTAATATGTAAATAAAACGGTAAACTTCCTTGTGGATACAATAAAGAAATTAGAAAATGAAGATTATTACATATAATCATTACGTTAATTTACAAGATTAAACAAACTAACCAAACAATAAATGTGGATTATTAGAAATCACTTAAATCACTCAACTGTATATACCTAATTGATGCACGAGCATAACTGCTGAGTTAACATTTCCATTTGAGTTTCATATTTTCCTAATATCATTGCATATTATTCTAACAATTATGTAATTAATAAATATTTATATTGTCAACCTTTTCGTTTTCGTATTAATGTACCAAATAAATTTCAATATCATCATCAATTACCATATTACATTATATGTTAACTGTGTATATATAAATATCACTTGAGAAAAAATTAAAAACAGTGCATTCACACAAACTCCTTTCTTCATCTTCAGTATAATCCGCTTTTTTAAGTTAAATGTCTTCCTCAACCAACTTCATTGHTGATATCAACCMTTYCAAAGAAACATGGAAACTTCGTGTTCGCATAGTTCRTTYGTGGCTGAGTTATTACAGCAACAACCCTGACAAAGTTYTCAGCATGGAACTCATGCTTGAAGATGAAAATGTTCTTTTTACAGTCCATAAGTTCTGTTTTACTCTTTTATTACTAATTACGTTAACATGCTAATCTATTAATATAWTTTTTTCRYAGGGTGGAAAAATACAAGCTACTGTTAGAAACTATTTGTTTCCAAAGTACGAACATCGATTAAAGGAGGGTTCATTTTATTTGGTGAGTAACTTTGAAATCAGTCAGAACGAGGACGACTTTCAAGCCACAACCCATACATACCGTATAGGTTTTCATAATCACACTGCACTGCGCCCTTTGAGCAGTCCGCTATCCATACCTATGTATGGTTTTAGGTTAGTCGAGATAAACGACATCCTATCCGGTGAAATCAGCGAAAGACTTTTAGTTGGTATGTTTTTTRTTTTTTTTAACAAACTTTYGCATAAAYGCRAAATTTATAAYTGTTATTCATTGTGTCTTGAAAATYGAATAAAYTATTATAATATTATAACATCGCCRCATGCAGATGTGATTGGTGARGTGGTAGCCTGTGAGAATATTATTCCAGTAGGGAAATCCGRAAATAAGCGCTGCACT
Source organism: Phtheirospermum japonicum (assembly GCA_014905375.1). Taxonomy (NCBI): domain Eukaryota; kingdom Viridiplantae; phylum Streptophyta; class Magnoliopsida; order Lamiales; family Orobanchaceae; genus Phtheirospermum; species Phtheirospermum japonicum. The sequence continues at coordinate 127,843 of BMAC01000268.1, read as the reverse complement.
GTAAAACTACAAGATTCCATGTAAGAGTAATTTTTCTCGACAACATATAGTTCATTTATGTATAACAAATATATAGTTATGTTACAGGTTAAGTTTGTTACATGATAATTATTATGTGATCAATCAGTAGTTAGTTAATCCAAATGATAACGCTCTCTGATTTAAATAACTTTGATTTTTAACCAACAGTTTCGTCGACATGCATGTTTCTTGGATTTTTTAAGATTTACAAGAATTTAATTTTCTTTTCACAGTTCACTAATAAAACATATTAACTTTTTTTTTTTTTCTGGGCTGAATATGTAGTGGTGAGACGATCGATTGTACATTCTGGAATAAGTTCGCCGTACAAATGACTGATTATTGGAAAAGTCATTCCGGAGGTCCAGTTGTTATTATTATACAGTTTGCAATGATTAAAAACTATAAAGGTTTGCTTTCAATTCTATTCCTTTTTCCATTTAAAATGTATTTCTTCTGATTGAACTGTATTTTTTCATACTGCATTACCATTGTGGAACAATAACATCAATTTGTCACATGAATATTTTAGAATAAAAACTCACACTAATAAAAATAATTATAAAAATACTTAAGTGAAGTCCATTATATTTGTACTCTTCCATATCTAATAAATACTTTTATTTTTCATTAATCAGGTGTCAAAAATATCCAGAATTCAATGTATCCGAGCCGATTRTTTATTAACGAGGATCTTCCCGAATTTGTTTCGTTTAATGCTAAGTAAGATATTGTGTATAGMATTCCAATTTAATTTYTTACCAAGATAATTTTGAATTCTTTAGGTACTGGCATGTTCAAAAAATTTGTATCACAACACACCTAATAAAATCCATAAAATTGTTTGTGATCGTAGGATACAAGTCTCAGGCCGTGAAATATCAGCAAGGAGCTTTTCAACTGTGCAGTCAAATGGTTCTTCTGGAACTGTTGAGGATTTCAACTCATCCATTGAATTCAAACAAATTGAAGAATTGGATGCGATATTAGAGGTAATATTATACAGATTACAAATATAATACAGTGTATATCTCAGTTTTGACTAATATTTAAATAACAAACATATAATTGTGATAAAGCTTATTTCATCTATTGTAGGAGGTTTTTTTTTATTATTATTTTTGGGAGTATACTGAATATTCAAACGGCATACAATTGGTATTATATGGCCTGCTCTATACATTCTACTAAAGTTGATGAGGCTAAGGGTTCAAAGTGTCGAAAATGTCACAAAGTTCCCGAATCTACGTCTCCAATGTAATTAAGCATTTGATAAATTTCAGCATATGACAACATTTCATTCTGTTGTCATTTCCGTTTTCCCATAAGTTTGATGGACCATATCTGGAATATTCTATTATAGGTACAAATTAACTGTCCGCATTGAGGATGAGTCTGGATTTGGATCTTTTGTTTTGTTTGATGCACAAGTCGAGCATTATTTGGGCAAATCGGCTTCCGAACTGAAGACATGCCTTGAATTGGTTTTATATCTTTACATATATACATTCCTCGACGATATATACATATATATATTTATACACACACACACACACACACACACACACACACACACACACACACACACACATATATATATATATATTTACACGTTTAGACATTTTTAAAAACTTTAAAAATACTATCTACTGATGTAATAAATTAAACGTGTGTATTCCTCAATATTTCATAATTTTCTCATTTAGTTTATTAATGTGTGATTTACAACAGGAGGACGATTTTGATTCTTTTCCCGAAGAACTCGATCAATTAGTTGGACGACAATTTTTGTTTAAGATTGAGATACAAAGTTTTAATTTCAGTCGGCGATCGAGAATTTACACCGTCGCTAAGATTACTAATAATCCTAATATCATCGGTAAATTTGTTGGGAAAGAAATATCGAGCAAGGTCATTATTCAATCTTTGAGAAAACATCCCAGCCATTTATATGAATATTTCTTTGCATGCATTATTTTTTAAAAATATATATAATAATTGTTATGTTCTAAATTCAAAATTATATATTTTTTTAGTGTGCAACAGTTGATGGAAAGTGCAGCATTTTGGAGGAGGCATCGAACGTAACTAAAGAATCATTATTGGTTAGTAATGTTCTTCATTCGTTATGTTGAATATGCAGTATTTGATTTATAATTTATGTTATTTAATTTACTGTGTTTTTTCCCATTTTGTCAGACGAGTATGTCTTCTATTGGTGAAAGTTCAAGTCCAGGAGCTTTCACTACACCTAACAACAAGCGGGTGGCTGAAAGCTACATTGATGTTGATGCTGTTGAATTTTATTCTCAGCAATCGGCTACGTCAAAGAGTGTTCGCGTCAAGAAGGAAAAAATTGAGTAGTGAATGCGAGTGTGCTTTGATGGGTTTTGGTATCTGTTTCTTTGTGTAGTGTGGAGTAAGTTTTAAACATTCAAGTTTTCAAATAAGGATCTAATCTCCATTTCTTTGGTGAAATAGATCAGTAAGTGTAATAAATTTCACGGATTATCCGATTGTGGTTTTCAGGTTCTATTACATTATATTAATGGGTACCGCATTTGTTGTCTATACATTTTATTAGTTTCGAAAGGATTTTTACTTAAATAAMTGTTAGTCCATGATGTTAAAATACACAGCTATTCGATTTCAACRTTATRTTCTGTAATYTCAGTTCTGATAAATTCAAACTAATCTATACATACAAMAAATATATTAATCTACTCTATTCWAATATTAAGATTTTCCCTWAAAAAATTAATRTTTTATATATTTATATACATATATTTATATATTTATACTGTGAAACAGTAATAAATATATATTAATATCTGTCGTTATATTGGTAATAGAATATCAAACGCATTTTTTCAGTTCATGATTAAGTATCTTATTAATTGATTTTAGTTCTGGAGGGTCAATACTTTATATTTCCTAAGGGT
>BMAC01000268.1:110185-121515 GCA_014905375.1 Phtheirospermum japonicum | reverse complement strand
GTAATAATTGGAATTTAAATTGAAATACATTTTATATATGAGGATAATTATGAACTCTATATTTTTAAGAGTCTAAACAATGAGATTTATTATTTAATGATATAACAGCATCTCTTCGTGGGAAATCGACTAATAACCCACAAACCAATTGTCTAGCTACAGCATCAACATCGAGAAGTATTCGAAAAGGTTTGTATATTATCAATTATATTTAGAAATTTCAACATATACATATATTTGAAATTCAAATTTAAAAGTAACTTACTGTAGATTTTTAATCAAAATGTTTTAGATGTACATTCTAAACAAAAGTCATCAAGAAGACGTCGACGGAGAAGATCTGTTTACAACAAAGCAACTGACTCAACAGGTTACTATTTTGGTCTTTTTTTCCAATTCACAACCAATAAATTCGTTATTTTGATGATTCTATCGCAAAAATTTTTAAATCGAAAGTGAAAATATTTACTAGGATACGTCGACAATGGTGATCTAACGTATAGTTGTGAATTCTGCCACGCAATTATGTGGTACGATGAACGCAAGGAAAAGATGACAAAACCAGCAAGTCCAACATTCTCTAGATGTTGCGGTAATGGGAAGGTTGAGTTACCATTCCTAAAAGAGCCTCCTATTGTTCTTCGTAATTTGCTGTTTGGTCATGACCTGCGAAGCAACAAATATATAGAGAATATTCGTGGATATAATAGCATGTTTAGTTTTACTTCATTGGGAGGGAAGATAGACACGTCGATCAATAAGGGACAAGGACCCTATGTTTTCAAGCTAAAAGGTGCAAACTACCATCGTATAGGGAGTTTGTTGCCGATTCCTGGAGAGACACCCAAGTTTTCACAACTTTACATCTATGACACTGAGAATGAAGTTCAAAATAGAATTAGCGCAATTGGGTATGATGTCCTCTTTCATATAGATTTTTTTATATATACTCTATATATTTCTAATTTCTAATAATATTAATAATAAAACTTCAATTTATCTGATTCATACAGCACTTCTGAAGGCAGAACAAGCTCATTTGATCCCACAATCATAACACATATCAAATGTATGCTTGATGTTCATAATCCTTTAGTGCAATCATTCAGAAGTGTCAGGGAACGTGGTATCACAGATACTCAATCTGGTCTCAGGTTGAAACTAATCGGTGGCAGAGAAACTGATGGTAGAACATTTAATCTTCCAACTTCTCTTGAAGTAGCTGCTCTTATCCCCGGAGATTTTGACTTTGATTTTGATACTAGAGATATAATTGTAGAGAATAGGTCCGGTTCATTGCAGAGAATAAGCGAGCTACATCCTTCCTATCTTTCTTTGCAATATCCGTTGTTATTCCCATATGGTGAAGATGGATTTCGGCTAGGCATCAAACACAGTCATAAATCATCCAAAACTACGTCGAAAAAAAGGGACAAACTGACGATGCAGGAATTCTTTGCTTTTAGGATTCAAGAACGAGATTGTGAGTCTAAAACATTGTTGTTTTCTCGAAGACTGTTTCAACAGTTCTTGGTTGATGGATACACGATGGTCGAGTGTGAAAGGATAAAGTTTATTAGATTTAACCAAGTGTTGTTAAGGTCTGATAAATTTAAAAATCTCAAGGATGCTGTCTCGAAAGGTCAAACCGATGCCACCTCGACGGGACAACGAATAGTCATGCCAACGTCTTTCRCTGGTGGGACTAGATATATGATTCAAAATTATCGAGATGCAATGGCTATTTGCAAGTGGTTTGGCTATCCRGATTTGTTCATCACCATCACTTGCAACCCGAAGTGGCCAGAAATAAYCCGATATTTAAACAGCAGAGGATTGAGATCGGAAGATAGGCCAGATATCGTATGCAGAATCTTCAAAATCAAATTGGATCAAATCGTGAAGGATATGACGRAATTGGAACTATTCGGCCCAACCCGAGCAGGTGCGAACCTACACATATAAGAAGCTATTTTTTTCTAATACAATTATCATGTTATTTTTATTAAAATTCAAAACTGCATTTTTATCAATCAACGATCAACAACATGCAATTTGATTAACATTCTACCTATACATCCATCTTTACTATTTACCTAAATAATTTTTGTTTGACCTTATTTGTATTTTTAAAATAATCTTCACTATCAATTATTATGTTTTATCTTCAATTTGAATGTATTACTAATTTAGTTACTAAATCAGTTATCTACACGGTGGAATTTCAAAAGCACGGTTTACCTCATGCCCATATTTTGGTTTTCCTTGATCGCGAACGCAGAGTTCCCACCCCAGAAGATGTTGATGAAATCATATCAGATGAAATACCAAATCGAGAAACATATCCCTTTTTGCACGAATTGGTGACTCAACATATGATGCATGGCCCGTGCAGCTCAAAAACAGAAAAAGCCTGCTTGAAGAAGGGAAGGTGTATTAAGGGTTTTCCTAAACCATACACTGATAGAACCACATTTGATGATGATGGATACCCACTGTATAAGAGAAGAGATACGGGAATTTCGGTAGTTAAGAATAATGTTAATTTAGATAACAAGTTTGTCGTTCCGTACAGTGCCCAACTCTTGACGAGGTACAAGGCTCACATCAATGTGGAATGGTGCAATCAGTTCAGATCAATTAAGTACCTAATTAAGTACATAAATAAGGGTCATGACCGAGTAACTGTGTCAATAACTGAGGATTCCAATGGTGAGACTTCAAAGGAAGAAGTCGTTGATGAGATAAAAAACTACTACAACTGTAGATATATCTCTCCTTGCGAGGCTGTTTGGCGGCTTTTTGGATTGGATATCCATTATAGGAAACCATCTGTCCAGAGACTGAGCTTCCACCTACCCGACAAGCAACCAGTCTTCTATAATGATGATGACACCATTGATCGAGTCGTTGTCGAAGGGGATGGAAGGGAATCAATGTTTCTTGCTTGGATGGCATGTAATAAGAAGTATTCACGTGCCAGGAAATTGTCATACACAGAATTCCCGACGAAATTCGTTTGGAATACCACTGATCGTGTATGGAGAAAAAGACAACGTGGGTTTAAAATTGGTAGGTTGGATTACGTTCCGCCCGGTGTTGGAGAAGCATATTATTTATCAATAATGCTGCACCATTCCCGAGGAGCAAGATGCCGCGAAGATATACGTACCATTAACAACATCGTCTACCCAACTTTCAAGGCTGCATGTTATTCTTTGGGACTGTTAGATGATGATAGAGAATACGTTGACGGTATTGTCGAAGCAAGTTACTGGGGTTTACCTTCATTCTTAAGAAAGCTCTTCGCATCATTGTTAATGTCTTCGAGTGTTTCAAGACCAGAATATGTATGGGAAAAGACATGGCATCTACTTGCAGATGACATATTGCGTAGACAACGTAGAGTGTTGGGTATAGAAGGTAATTTGTCTTTATTTTGATTAACTACTTTTTTATAAATTTCATATGTTCCTATTTTTATAGATACTTAATTGTCTACTAATATTATTAACTTATATAGCCAAATTTTGAGATTCTTTTATGTATTTGTTCAGATCTTCAACTAAGTGATGATATGTTGAAAAACTATACCTTGATTGAATTGGAAAAACTTCTCCAAACCAATGGAAAATCGCTGAAGAATTTCTGCGATATGCCTTTGCCCGATGACGCTTTGATGACCGACGGAAATAACAAACTCATCCAGCAAGAGCTGAGTTTTGATAGAGGTCTTTTGGAAGTTGAACACCATAAGTTATTATCATCGCTAACAGATGAACAAAAGAAAATCTATTCAGAAATTCTAAGTGCTGGGACTGATGACAAGGGTGGTATTTTCTTTGTGTATGGTTATGGGGGTACAAGCAAAACCTTCGTTTGGCGAATATTATCTGCGGCTTTACGCTCAAAGGGTGAAATTGTTCTCAATGTTGCTTTGAGTGGTGTTGCTGCACTTTTGCTTCCAGCTGGTAGAACTGCACACTCCAGGTTTTGAATACCCTTGACGATAACTGAAGACTCAATGTGTACGATAACACCTGGAACGGAATTAGCTGCTCTTCTTGATCGCGCAAAACTAATCATTTGGGATGAAGCACCGATGATGAGTAGATTTTGTTTTGAAGCTTTTCTTAAGAGTTTGAAGCACATTGCACCTGAAGAAAGAAAGGAATTACCATTCGCAGGTAAGGTTATAGTTCTAGGTGGAGACTTTCGTCAGATTCTTCCTGTTGTGCCGAAGGGTAGTCGCGAAGATATTGTGTATGCCAGTATCTGTTCATCCAGACTGTGGGAACATTGTAAGATACTTCGATTGGCGAAGAATATGAGGTTAACCGTCGGACAAACAATGTCAGAATCTGTTAAACATGAAGTTCGAGATTTCTCCGACTGGATACTCAAAATCGGTGATGGCAAAATTGGTACAGAAGTGGATGGTCAGACTTTAATTGACGTACCTGACTATATACTTCTGCAGACTTCAGGCGATCATGTTGCTGCTATTGTTGAGAGCACTTACCCATCTCTTTTACAAAACTTTGGAAATAAATCGTTCTTCGAAGAAAGAGCTATTCTTGCACCAACTAATAGTATTGTTGTGACAGTGAATGAATACGTGATGTCGATTCTCCCTGGTGATGAACGAGTATATCTTAGCTCTGACACAATTTGCAAAACATATGTAAATGGAGAAGCTGAGCATCAAGTGTACTCGACAGATTTCCTAAACACGATAAAGTGCTCCGGAATCCCCAATCATATTCTGAAGTTAAAAGTTGGAGTTCCAGTTATGTTGATTAGAAATATGGATCAAGCATCAGGGCTGTACAATGGTACTAGATTAGTTGTTACGCAATTGGGCGATCGCATTATTGAAGCAAACATTTTGTCAGGAACTAATGTTGGTATGAAGGTTTACATTCCACGAATGGCATTGACCCCTTCGGATAGTAGGGTCCCATTCAAATTTCAAAGGAGACAGTTTCCACTCATTGTTTGTTTCGCAATGACTATAAACAAGAGCCAGGGTCAAACTCTTTCTAACGTGGGTTTGTATTTGCCAAGACCGGTTTTTAGCTATGGTCAACTATACGTCGCAGTCTCTCGGGTCAAGAGTCGTAAAGGATTAAAAATCCTTAGTTGTGACGAGGATGGTAACATTGTTAATAAAACTGCAAATGTTGTTTACAAGGAGGTTTTTCAGAATCTCAAGTGAACGTTTTCAATAAATTGTATTATTGACATTATTTTAATTGACTCAATTATTCTATGTAAAATTATGCTTTTTCTCGGTATGCCCGCGTAAAACGCGGGTTTCCGAACTAGTAAGGACTATGTTCAGTAGCCCATAACCAAAAAATACAAGATTTGTTTAGTTATATCCCACAAAAAATACAAGTTTAATTATAGAATTGAACCTTAATATCTTTCAAATTTATAATTTCTCTGAAATATTGTATAACTCATTTAATTTTATCATTCAAAATTATAAATACCCCGAAATATTGCATATTTTCATACCATCTCTTGAGGTCAATTTGTAAAAAAAACATAATAATAATAATAATAATAATAATAATAATAATAATAATAATAATAATAATAATAATAATAATAATAATAATAAATCCAATGGGTATTTGAGATTTTTTTTTTTAATAAGTTGGGTCAAGTGGTTGGAAAGTAGAAGATAAATCTCAAATAACTTGAGAGGTCTAGGATTCGAACCCTTGTCAACACCCTTATAAAGGGTTAGTGATACCAATTAAGCTAGATGCTCATGGTAAAAACAAAGTTTATAACCGATTCACCGTCCACAAGTTTTTTAAAAGTAAACAGTGCAAAAAGCGGAACCGTATGGAATCGGGGGAATATTTGAGAATTTAAATACCTATAGTTTCAATTATTTTGTTTTTGCAACAACGAGAATGATGCAAATATAAATAAAACAGTTAATATGGTCAACAAAAAAGTGTTTTTCATCTCTTAAAAGAAATAACAATGTATTTATTGTGTGTGGATTTAATTATCAAATTGTAGTGAGCTGGGTTTTTTTCCCAGAAACAAGGGATAACTTTTTATTTCGAATATGATTGAAATGTACTAATTATGTTTTTATAATTTTCATTATTTAACATGTGTATTATTCAAGATATTTAGAATTTATAGTGAATACTATTCTATTTCTTTTATAATACTTTTTTTAAATGATCAATTTGTTTATTAGTTTTTTTCCCCAAAAAACTTGAGTAACACATGACATTGCAGGAAATATTTTGTTTTTGTTCTATTATATTTGTTACATTTCAGAAAAATGTGTGATATAGGCCACCATGAAACAACATCTGCTAAGTCGCTCAAGTCAGAAAAGAAGCTCCAATAAAAGTCCAATCGGGTTTTTGACTACCGTGGCGTGATTCAATATTTTCTTATAAATTTTCATTAATTATGAACATTAAATTGTAGAAGAAACCCGGAAAAAAGATTCATTTTGGTCAATTATATTGACCACCTTCCAGATCACGTGACATTAGGTATTGTCAAACCACGTCTATTAAGTTGGCCAATTAATCAAAAAAGGTTCAAAAAAATCCCGGTCGAAACTTTTTGCTGACCTGGTGTTATTATATATTTTCATATCTATTTCTATAATTATAAATTTTAAATTGAAGACAATAACCTATTTTTATCTCCTTTCTCTCTTCGGTTTTTCTTTTATTTTTTCTTTAATCTAATTATTAAAATCTTAATAAAAATTAATAAAATCAAACATAAATATAAATAAAAATAAAAAATTACAAAATAATTATAGAAAATAATATGAAAAATTGAATATTAATAAAAATTTTAACTAATACAATTAGAGATAAATATAAAAATCATAAAATATACATAAAATCTTATATGAGAAAAATAGATTTTCTATAAATATCGATATTTATTTTACAATTTTTTAAGGTTCATTTAATACTTTTATATTTATCTATGAGTTTATTATTGGTTATTAACTAAATTTTACTAATAACTAAAAAACCACATAAATTTATATTTATTTTAAAAACTTTTGAGATTTATTTTATATTTATATATTATCACTGTTTCTTTATTTTTTTTTATTAATTTAAATTTGATTAAAGGAAATAATATGGAGACAATACAAGTTTTTATATTGAATTTAATGTTTAGAATTTATAATAATAGAGTCACGCCACGTCAAAGAAAAAATCCCGATCAAGTTTATTTTGGATGTTTTTTGATGAATTGACCAACTTAGCAAACGTGACTTGACGATTGCTAATGTCACATATCTTTTTTTGGAATATAAAAAATATAATGGATCAAAATAGATTTTTTACCAGATTTTTAATTTCAATTAAATGTTTAAAATTTAAAAAGAATGATAAAGAAATATTGAATAACGTTTTTCAATTTAATGTTTAAAATTTAAAAAGAATGATAAAAAAATATTGAATAATGTCACGTTAGTAAAAATGCATGATTGAACTAATTTTTTTTAACTTTCTAAATAAACTTACCAATTTAATATATGTTGTTTGATAATAAATATCTTTTCTAAAAAAGTGAAAAATATAAAATTTGAAAAATTTCCGGACAATGGATTAGGGAATATTATAGTCGGTTAAAGCCACATTAAAGGCGACTACAACATTAAATATCTTGACACTGGTGTAATTTATGAGAGATTCTAAAATATCGTGATTATATCATTCTTCAATTAATTATAACCAAGGTTTAAAAAGGTGTGAGGCGTGACAAGGCGGCAATGCCAACCCTCAAGCCTTGAAAGCCTAGGCGTGAAAAAATATTTTCAAATATTTTTATTAATTAATTTATTATATTATTATAATAAATTAAAAAAATATGTTGTGTACATATTTTCAAATAAATACGTTGTGTACATATTTTTCAATATAGTTAGAAAAATACTAATCGTTTATATAAAATCAGCATAGTATTCACGGTCTTATGTAAGCTGATCATACTTTTAAAATCATAAGTTATACTTTTAATATATAAAATCATACTTTTCAAAACAATTATTCACATTATTTGAAAAGTATGAATTTTATAATAAAAACATGATGTTTACCATAGAAGTATGATCATTTTCATAAGATCCTCTTACAATAGTTTTTGCGAAATATTAATTATTTGATCATTTTCTGGTGCCATTATAGATTTTGTAATTTGACTAAATTAAAAAAAATAAAAAATCAGGTTACTTATGTAAAAGGCGTGCGCCTTCTCGTGCCTAGATGCGCTTAGGCGGTCAACAAAATAAGTTGACCGCCTTTTTACACACTTAGGCACTAGGTGAGACGTTTTTACCGCGTCTCACGCCTAGGCGCGCCTACACACCGCCTTTTGGGACCTTTAAGAACACTAATTATAACTATTAGATAATAGCAAATACTTGGGTAAAATCGGTCTCATAGTATGAGACCACTTTTGACCCATAAAATATAGTCTGATCCATTAACCCACCCACGATCCATTAACCCACCCGTCCATTATAATATTGATTGTTAAAAAGAAAAATAATGGCATCATCTTTCTCAATATCTCATAAACACGCCCAAGAAGAAAGCTTGGGTTTCAAATCCCTCTCAGTTCACCTTTTATCAATATTTTCATTCCCGTCTATTCTCCTCCTATTCAATTTCAAATGGAAAATTAATTCAATATCGAGTCAAATTTATAGCGAAAAACCGGTGGTACAATGGGCTTTCAGATCTGTACCAACGAAAGCTATGGCACCGATTTACCCTCAAGATCGAGAAATGCGTCACCTTCGTTGTCTCATAGGTGCGAAACCAATTTTCCATTCTTTACATTTCTTACCTTTTGCTAGGGCTAGTAAGGTATTATTGTAATGTGGAAAAAATATATTGCAAATTCTGTTGAGTTCTTGATTTTGAAAGTGCTGTCGGTAGTTTTTCGAGTTTTATGCCTTGTTTGGTCTAAGACTGAAAATACCAGGATTGGGATTCTGAATCCCAATCCTCGTTTGTTCTACGACTCTAATTTTTAATCCACAATCAATCATTTCTTACACATAATCCCACACTCATCTCTTTTATCACATCATCATTATATTTAAAAAATTAAATATTACTACTCAATATAATAATACAATATCACCCACTTTTCAGACATGATTTGACATCAAATACAATATAAAAATACATTATCATCCACTTTCCAGACATGATTTGACATCTACAGTAAAACGTAAGGATTTTGAATCCTATAACAAACAAAGATTCTTACTATTTAAAGAATTCTGAATACTCAAGATTCTAAATACCAGAATTCAGAATCCCAACAAAGCCTAGTCCAAACAACCCCTTAGGTTTTCTTAGATGTGAAGAAGTTGTATAATTGAAACCAATAGTTATGATGAAAAAAAAAAAAGAAAAAATTGTATAAACTGAGTGGAAGGGTTTAAAGTTTAGATTGTTTTGATTTTCTAGTTATTGTTTTTGTAATATTTATGTGAGGAATATATGATGATATTTGTGCATTATAATTGAAACAATGATATTCATTCTGTTTTTGATTTTAGAATTTGTGTTGGTTTAGTGGTACTAATGTTCCCACGAGTAGAGACACTTATAATGTTGGGATTGCCAAGATTTTCCTATGAGAATTTCCTTGAGACATGAGGCAACTATCCACCAAATTTGAGACCATTCTATTGCACAAGCAGAAAACGATGGCGGCCCGGCTCGATGACTGATGATCAGGTCCTGGAGAAATTGGCCCTGTCTCAGAGGGCAAATAAGGGCACTTTGGAAGACCTCTGGGTTGTTGGGAACTCGGGCCACCCCTTGACGGACTGAGTTTTGGATCCCTACACTCATCAGAATTTGACGTGGACGCAGCACGCGTATAACGAGAAAGTGGAGGAGGCGCAGGGGGTGGCGAAGGAGGCGTTCATGCGGTTGAAGGCTCAGTGGAGCTATTTGAGGAAGAGGGCGGAGATGAAGCTTTAGGATTTGTCGGGCGTGCTGCATAATATATGCGAGATGAGAAACGAGGAGTTGGGTCCGGAGATGAGGTTTCAGATGTTTGACGATGAGGTGGTCCCCGAGAATTGCGTGAGGTCAGTTATTGCGATGCATTCTAGGATTAGATTGCACACAAGCTGTTGCATCATAATCTTGTGGGAACCAGTTTTCTATAGTAATCATAATCTGATAGGCCTTTTTTCTCTCTTTCTTTCTTTTTTTTATGGAAAGAGTAATTTTGACTAGTTGTAATTCATTGACTTATTGTAAAGAACACTACAAAAAAATCCGGCAATCCTGACGGCCAAATCCGTCAGTATATCAAATACTGATGGCCTCCTGACGGATTATGGCCGCCAGTATATTTGCGGTCAGGATTGTAGCATCCTGACGAAAATTGTAACCCGCCAGGAATGCGGGCGGTTTCGTTGACGGCTTGTGCCGCCAGGAAATGCCCGCCAGTATTCCTGTCGGGTGTTAATCCGTCAGCATTACTGGCGGGTTTACCCGCCAGTATTTACTGGCGGGTACCTCCGACAGTATTTACTGTCGGGTAACCTGCCAGTATTTATTGGCGGGTAACCCGCCAGTATTTACTGGCGGATTTGACCGCCAGGATTTCGCCAGTAATTAATTTTAATTAAATTAATATTAATAATAAATAAATTTTAGATAAAATTTAATTAATTAATAATCAAATTAAAAATAATAGACAAATAAAATTTTAGAGATAATTCAAAATAAATAATCCACTAATAAAAAAATGAAAACAAATAATTTCAATAACAAAAAATCGTTTAATCAGTCGAATGTATAAAAATATAACTATCCATCTAAATCTCCACCATCTGGACTACGGGGAGGCCGACGACCCATGGCCCGAGCAACAGCTTCTTCAATCTGCTGTTGGAGCCTCAACTGGGAAACGCTCCTGCTCCTCACGGATCCGCTAAATCTCCAGCGCCTGCTCGTCGCGGATCCGCTGAATCTCCAGCGCCTGCTCGTCGCGGATCCGCTGAAGCTGCTCAAGCTGCTCCTGCTGGGACTGCACCTGAGTCTGGAGCCTATGAACATCGGCGGTGGAGGTGGAAGAAGTGCTGCAGCCCTTCTGAGTCTTCCCAAAGCATCCAAGGCCATAGCGTCGACCCTTCCTATTCCCGACGACCTGTAGGTAGACCTCGTTCGGGTCTACCTGAGGAAAGTTGTTTGGTAATAATAGTTGAAGAATTTTGATATCAGGAGGATTATGAGAGGGCTTTGGAGGAGAGGCGTGCTGCGTCGTCTGATGATAGCAGC
>BMAC01000268.1:84242-103879 GCA_014905375.1 Phtheirospermum japonicum | reverse complement strand
GTTAAAGTATGAGTTTATTATAATTAAGTATATACTTATGATTCAATTAGCCATAATTACCTAATTAGGATTTACTTAGTGTATAATTTATAATATTCTTCAATTATAATTTAATTGAGGTTTAATTTGAAATTAGGGTTTCATTTAGGGTAAAAATCAAAATAATATAATAATTTAGGGTATAATTTATAATTATAGTTTAATGAGGTTTAATTTGAAATTAGGGTTCATTGAGGGTATAACTTAAAATTATGTAATAATTTAGGGTATAATTTATAATTAGGGTTTAATTTAGGTTTAATTTGAAATTTGCGTTTTATTTAGGGTATAACTTAAAATTATGTAATAATTTGGGTTATAATTTGTAATTAGTATTTAATTTAAGTTTAATTTTAAATTAGGGTTTCATTTAGGAACAATCAATTAATTAGAGCTAACTTTGTAATTAATTTCTAATGAACCCAATTTTCAACCCTAATCCTTAAACAAACACTAAACTCTAACCTTTAAAATCAATTATATAACAATTACTAAACAAAAAACATATAAAAAATATACAAACAAATACAAATATACATAAAAATAATCAAAAATATAAAATGAAAACCGAAAGTGGAGGTGGTGGTGGACCTTGGATCGGCGCCGGAAGTGGAGGCAGGCGGTGGTGGACCTTGGAGCGGCCGCCTTGGGCTGGGATTGAAACGGAGGGCGGCGGTGGGCTGTGGGCGATTGGGGTTGGCCTTCAACCGGAGCGGCGGCGGTGGGCTGGGGCTTCAACCGGAGTGGTCGGACGGCGGTGGCGGTGTGGACGGCGGTGGCGCGGTGTGGGACTTCGGCCGCTCTCTTCTATCTCTTCTCTCTTCTCTTCTCTTCTCTCTTTTCTGAATACAGACGCGCAGGGAAGGGGACGCAATTTTTAGGGTTAAATTCCTGACGGCCAATGGCCGTCAGGACTAGCGGGCCTTTATTTTTTTTTTTTATTAAAAATAGTATCCTGACGGCCATGACCGTCAGGAGTAGCGAAATTATTATTTTTTTAATTAAAAATTATATCCTGGCGGCCTCGACCGTCAGGATCTTGACGGCCAAACCCGTCAGCGACGCCAATTTTATATACTGACGGGTATGGCCGTCAGTATAATTAAGCGGGATAAACTCCCGCTTTTTCTCTGGCGGGTTACTGGCGGTCTATAATGCTGACGGCCAAAGCCGTCAGCATATCCGCCAGTAAAATCGGCCGCCAGAAATGCTGGCGGCTTTTTCGCCGTCAGTAAATCCGCCAGGACTGCCGGATTTTTTTGTAGTGGAATTTATTCGCCTTCTCATGAATAGATTTTATTTAACATATATTTTCCAAGTATTGCGAGTCTAAACTGATTGATTACTGATTCTGCTAATTAATCCTTGTGTTTTAATGTTGTTTATTATTTAAATGTAGTCTATGATATGATAAAAATGGAATACAGAGTGATATTGGAAAGTGGCCGAGTGAAAAGACGAGTAGTGGTTACACACTTGCACTCAAAGTTAATGAATGTCAAGCACTAGGAATTGGTTGACCAGAGAAGGATCAGTCAAAGGTTGACTCTAATCTAAGGTATGTAATGTCCCAAGGGTCTTCCTTTATGTTTTCAGCAGGATTAAGCTTACTGTCCAATCCACCACAAAACATGGGCTTGTGGTTTTGGAATTTACTTTGCTTGGCACAACAAAAAAGTTTATCTGTGGAACATCTTTGATTGCATGTATATTGTGTTTAAGCACGAGGATGTATAAAAGATTGTTAAAGTATTACAAAAGATTGTTAAAATATCTTAAGTTTTTTATACTTATTTTTAACTAAAGTATAGTTAAGTAATATTTTAACTCAAGTTGTTTAAATATCAAAAAATATTGTTAAAGTATTATAAAATTAACTAAAAGTATCAGAAAATTAAACGTCAGAAAATTAACTAAAAGTATTACAAAACTAACTAAAAGTATCACAAAATTAACTAAAAGTATCAGAAAATATGTGATACTTTAACTATATTTTTTGAWACATTATCAACCTTTTGTAATACATTTAATTAGTAGAATTAGTTGATTGATTGGTCAATGAAGAAAATGTGAAAAGTATCACAAATATAGTGAAAAGTATCATAATTTGAGTTAAAAGTATTATAATTACGTATAAAATATTTTATATTATATTCTATGTAGTGAATCACAAATTATTGAAAAAGTATCACAAAATTATTTAAAAGTATCACAAAGTGTGTTAAAAGTATCACAAACTTAAATTAAAAGTATTACAATTCTTAGATATAAATACCGTATATTATAGTTTTATACTGTAAATTAAAAGTAACACAAAATATTGTTAAAGTATTACAAAATATTGTTAAAGTATTACAGAACATTGTTAAAGTATCACAAGTTTTTTATACCTATTTTTAAAATAAAACATAGTTAAGTAATATTTTTATCTCGAGTTGTTTGAGTATCACAAAAGATTGTTAAAATATCACAAGATTTTTATACCTATTTTTAAATTAAAGTATAGTTTAATTTTTTTTAACTCAAGTTTTTTAAGTATCACAAAATATTGTTAAAGTATCACAAAAGATTCTTAAAGTATCATAAGTTTTTATACCTATTTTTAAATTATAGTTGTAGTATTAATATTTTAAAATATCTAGTCAGGTATCACAAAGTTTTGAAATATTTGATCAATTATCACAAAAGATATTAAAAGTATCATAAAATACAGTTAAAGTATCACAAAAGATTTTTAAAATATCACAAGTTTTTTATACCTAATTTTAATTAAAGTATAGATAAGTAATTTTTTTAACTCAAGTTGTTTAAGTATCATAAGATATTGTTAAAGTATTACAAAAGATTGTTAAAGTATCACAAGTTTTTTATACATATTTTTACAATAAAGCATAGTTAAGTAACATTTTTAACTAAGTTATTTGAGTATCACAAAACATTGTTAAAGTATCACAAGTTTTTTGTACTTTCACAAGTTTCACAAGTTTTTTATACTTATTTTTAAAATAAAGCATAGTTGAGTAATATTTTTAACTCAAGTTGTTTGGGTATCACATTGTTAAAATATCACAAGTTTTTTATACCTATTTTTAAATTAAAGCATAGTTAAGTACCTTTTTAACTCAAGTTGTTTAAGTATCACAAAATATTGTTAAAGTATCACAAAAAATTGTCAAAGTATCACAAATAAATAGATTGTTGAAATATCACAACACATACAATTCACCTTTTTTATGTATAACAAAATATTGGTAAAAGATCACAAAGTATAGTTAAAATATTATAATTTTTTATATTTACTTTTAAATTAAAACCTAATTAACTAATATTATTTAAGTATCATAAAATATTTTTAAAATATCACAAAAGACTATTAAAGTATCACAAGTTTTTTATACCGATTATAAATTATAGTATAGTTAATTAAAAACTTTGTCCTTATTGTACATTGTCACAAACCGAATTCCTGCCTACACAATTACACGAAATTAAAAAAATTCTTTCTTATACATTGGCACAAGCAAAAATGAGAAAATAAAAATGTTTAAAGGTTCTGTCATCTTTCACTCGAACCATGTCTGGTTTATCCCAAAAAAGAAAAAAAAAATACCATTAACCCCAATAATCTGTTGTTCCAACGCTCATGAAAGGCTCAAAACATCAAAACGACAGTCCAAATCAATAAAAAATGGCAGTCCAATATGAATGGTCTCCATATGCATCAAAGAAGAACTAAAACTACTGAACATGTGGTTGAATTTAAGAAAAATAAAGTAAAAATTAAGGCTTGAATTAATTTCTTTGCCCCCAATTGATGATTACAAAGTATACATAATTAAAAAAATAAGAGTACCCAAATTGGTATTCCATTAGAGACGATTCTCGAGCTAGCGATGGTGGACGTGGGGATGACGAACCTTAAATGTCAATGGGTGCCGACAACGGACAGTGAACAAAGCTTTGATTTCGCCGCTTAGTGTTCCCCTTTGATTTGTAGATTTAACTATAGAGATTTGGTACTCTCAATAGACATTTTCATCTGAGAGAGAAAAGGGGATCTGGATTCGTGTCTTATTTAATCTGTTCTTTTTGCTATTCTTTTTTAATTAACGAGTTTGGTGGGCGGGTGGGTTAAAGGCAGGTCAACAATTTTGGTCAAATGGGTTAGAAGTATAGGAATTCAGTCTGATGGTTTTATTGATCTGTTTCTGCCGTATATGTACAATTGGCTTTGCTATGATTAAGGCTAAACTAATGTACCTAATAATTACAATATAATTACCGTATAAATCTATATTTAACAATATATATATATATATATATATAGCTATAATTAAGGAGTCAAAATTAAGGGGTCTAACACTCCCCCGAAGTCAAAGCGGGAGACTTGCGTACGCTTAGATTATCTTGAAAATCATTAAAGAGTACGCGCGGGAGCCCTTTAGTGAAAATACCGGCGATTTGGTAGCGAGACGGGACATGAAGTACTCGAACTTGGCCTCGTGCTACTTTTTCGCGTACGAAGTGAATATCCATTTCGATATGTTTAGTGCGCTGGTGTTGGACGGGATTACCAGATAAGTAGATGGCACTAACATTGTCGCAGTAGACTATCGTAGCCTTCTTTATTGGAAAGTGTAGTTCAAGGAGTAAGTTGGTAACCAACATGACTCGGAGACGACATTAGCAACCCCCTGATATTCGGCCTCGGTACTTGAGCGGGAACGAGTGGGTTGTCATTTGGAAGACCAGGAAAGTAAATTATCACCAAGAAACACGCAATATCCGGATGTCGAGCGACGAGTGTCGGGGCAACCACCCCAATCCGCATCTGTGTATGAAAATAGGCTGGACACCGGAGATTTGTAAAGTTGTAAACCGAGATCAAGCGTGCCTTTGATATACTGAAGCACGTGTTTTAAACATGCATATGTGTGATCTTTGGGTTGTGCATATGCAGACACACCTGCTGGACGGATTATGATATATCCGGCCGAGTGAAAGTAAGATATTGCAACGCACCGGCGATGCTTTGATAGTGAGTCGGATCGGTGAAAGAGGGTTCTGAATCATGAGAAAGCTTAGTCTTTATGTCAACTAGAGTATGAGAAGGATTACAGTTTTTCATCCCAGCCCTTTGAAGAATATCCTCTTCATACTTTGTTTGGCTTAGAAAGAGGCCAGATGTATTTCGTGTCACCGCGATACCCAAGAAAAAACTGAGCAGTCTCAAATCCTTCATGGCGAATTCGGACGCTAGATGGGACATGATAGACAAACGTAGATTTGTGGAGGATGTGGTTAATATGATGTCGTCGACGTATAGAAGAATGTATGCCAGGTCATTTCTTGTTTGTAAATGAACAAAGAGTGATCAGATTTGCTATGGGTAAAACCGATGGTGGCGACAAAATCCGCGAATCATTGGTACCAATCACGGGGTGCTTATTTGAGACCGTAAAGTGATTTCTTCAATAAGCATACGTAATCCGAATAGGTCGTATCCCAAAAACCCATTGGTTGGTGCATATATACGGTCTCGTTGAGGTGTCCATGTAAAAATGCGTTCTTGACATCTAATTGATGAATCGGCCAAGAGTGACACACAGCAATGCTAAGAACTGTGCGGATAGTGGCGGGTTTGATAATGGGGCTGAAAGTGTCATCACAATCCACGCCAACCTGTAGAGACCTCCCATCACAAACTAGACGGGCTTTATGCCGCTCAAAAGAACCATGGTACTAACTCCCACGTATTATTTTGAAGAAGAGCAATAAATTCGTTGGTCATGGCGGATTTCCAATTTGGGTTAGATAGGGCGGCCTTAGGATTACGTGGCAGTGGTGATGGAGTTATAAAAGTAGCAAGGTTGAAGTGCCGTTTGGGACGTACAATGCCATGCATGCTCCTGGTGGAGATTGTGCGGTTGGCAGGCTGGGGGGAAATATCATATAGTTGATTCGATATAGATGGGATAGTCGTAGGTTGTTGGTTTTGTGACCCAATTGAGTGGAGCGGAGGTAGATTGGGCTGGTGTGAAGTATGGGTCGTTGGTGTCGGCCCAACGAAGTGGCTAGGTCAAGAATATGTGGCCAGCGGGCTATTTTCCGGCGAAGGCGGGGTGGCTGAAACTGCTGAAGGAAGAGGCCCAACGTGATGATTATTTGTAGCAGTTCTGGGAAATGCAAAATGAGGTTGGACAAGAGGTTGTAAGTTAATGTCCAGAAAATCGTATGAAGGAATTGAAGGCCGAATGCTTTGAGAAAAAGGAAAGCAAGTTTCGTTGAAAACAACATGTCGAGAAATGATAATTCATTTGGATGAAGATCGTAACACTTGTAGCCTCGGTGGTTAGGTGGATACCCAAGAAAAACGCATGGAGTCGAGCGATCTTGGAGCTTATTAATCATTTGGGGAGGAAATAATGGAAAACAGAGACAACCGAAAACCCAAAGGAGTTTGTAGGATGGGAAACGGTGGTATAGGACTTCCGTTGGTGAGCGTTTTTGTAGTAGTTTATGAGGGATTATGTTATATATATATGTAGCCATTTGCAAGGCGTGATGCCAAAATTTTGGAGGTGTCGATGAATGAACAAGGAGTGTACGCATGATATTGTTAATAGCTCGAATTTTGCGTTCGGCTTTTCCATTTTGTGGAGAGGTATATGGGCAAGAGAAACGAAAATTAAGTCCATTTTCTTGAGAGAAAGTTTTGAACGCATTATTTGAAAACTCCGTTCCATTGTCACACTGGAAGGTATTTATTTTTAATTGGAATTGAGTTTTAATGTGTGTGCTGAAAGCTTTGAAAATGGGAAAAACTTCTGATTTCTTGCCAATAGGAAATGTCCATAAAAAATAACTAAAATCATCAAGAAGCAAAACGTAATATCGATGGCCAACTGAACTTAAAATGGGCGATGTCCAAATATCACTATGGATGATATCAAATGGCAATAAAGTAGAAGAATTTGAAGAAGCAAAAGGTAGTTTCACATGTTTACCAAAAACACAAGATGAACAGGGACTATAGTTTGAAATGCGTTTACAATTAATAGCTCTTTTATTTGAAAGCGAATTTAAAATGGAGGCGCCCGGATGGCCTAATCGATCGTGCCAAATGTCGGGAGATAAAACATCAAAGGTGGAGGGTGGAGAGGCGAGACGACAGTTGGTGGAGGTGATAGGGTAAAGATCGCCAGTACTATTGCACCTCATTATTACCTTCCCATTCTGAATATCCTTCAAAGAAAAACCAAATGGGTCAAATTCAATGGATACATTATTGTCAGAAGTGAGACAACGAACAGACATAAGATTCTTTATCAGTTTAGGGGCATGAAGTACATCATTTAATTGCAATGGGGGATAGGGCAAGGGAAGATATTTTTGTCCATAACCATGAATTGGTATCTCCTGACCACTTCCGACAACAATATTTTTGTTATTGCTCAAATTAAAATAATTCGTAATGTTACCTCCCTCGCCTGTCATATGAGAAGTTGCCCCTGTGTCCATGTACCAGTTACTATCTGGAGGAGATAGGCACATGGTTTGAAAGGTCTGCTCTAAATCGGTAGGTTGGTATTGCACGGCATAAGTCTGAGGTCGGCTGCCCAGTACACCAGAATGTTGTTTGGAAGGAGGCGGAGGTTGACGTGGCCACTGAGCAGTCGGGTAGGGACACGGAGGTGCGGTCCATCCCCACGCGCCTGCCCATGGTGGAGGAGGGTAGTGCTGCAGTTGTTGAGTCTATGGTTGCTGCGATTGATGATGATTATTGTTGCCATGAGATGAGCCCCGTCCCCCGCAACCACGGCCCCTACCCTTTCCACGAGTGGAAGAGTAGTGGCGGTTCGGGTTGATGTTCTGGCCCCGATTTTGCTGTTGTTTGCGGTTGTTGATGAACCCGGAGTTTGGAGGTGGTTGGGCCATTTCGCCTCCTTGTTGAACAACCATGGCTTGTTGAGATGGACAGCGGGCAGCAACCTCGGCCTGACAAGCTTTTTGCGTTTCTTCAAGTAGCAAGTGCGAACGGGCGACGGAGAAATCCGGGAGTGGATCCATCTGGGAAAGACTGGATGCGACTGTGTCATAATTGGTATTTAGACCGTTGATGAGTCAGAGAACCAATCTATGGTTGGAGACGGGGTCATCTACGTTGGATAGTTGATCTTCCAAATTCTTTAGTTCCTGACAATAGGATGAGACGTCAGGGAAATCATCGAGAAAGGTGCTCGTAAACTTGGTCTCCAGATCCGAGGCGCGTGCATTCTTGTTGTCGTGAAACATACTTGCAATACGCTCCCACTGATCTTGCGTTGTTGCGTCCTTCTTCAATACGCTGATCAGTAGGGAAGGAGAAATTGTGCCATATATCCAAGTGAGGACGACGGTGTCGAGGCGGGTCCAGAGATCGAAGTCGAAATCGGGTGCTTGTTTTTGTTCTAGAGTTTTGGAGGGGATGATGTGTTCAAAAACATTGTAAGCGCGACAATGAATTTTAAACAATTCAGCCCAAGAATCATAGTGCCCTTTTTTGGATTCAAGACGAATAGGAACTGAGTTTTTGATATTGGATATGGCGAGAGCCGGGTGGAATTTGGAGGAGGATTCTGCCATGGCAGCTTGAGGAGGAAGAAGAAGGAGAGTGCGAAAGCTATTTCGTGAGAAAAGAGGATCAAGGGTTAGGCTGATACTATATAGGAATTCAGTCTGATGGTTTTATTGATCTGTTTCTGCCGTATATGTACAATTGACTTTGCTATGATTAAGGCTAAACTAATGTACCTAATAATTACAATATAAATACAGTATAAATCTATATTTAACAATATATATATATATATATAGCTATAATTAAGGAGTTAAAATTAAGGGGTTTAACAAAAAGTAATCTTATACTATAAGACCGATCTCACAAAGATTTACTCTTAGATAATTTTAGAAGATAAACAAAATAGAAGAATGGGGCATGGTGAATTGCAACCATGCTACGAGTGATAAACGGAAGGTCAGGTCGAAAGCTAAAGCTAAGGCTTACCTCGGATCAAGTCAACACCACCTCCTGGTAGTCATCGCTCGGTAAGTTTGGCTAGAGAATATTCAATTAAAGGAAGTAGAGTCGTGAGAGGCGCTGAAAGCGATCCACCCAACCCAGCTAAGCTAATAAAAAATGCTGCATTAATAAATATAAATACAGACGTAGTCATTCCACACTTCCGTAACTTATTATAGTCAATGATAGTTTAAAAACATAAACGTGGCAAATAAATTATAAGTATAGACCCTTTTATATATTATTACTACACAAAGGCCAAAGCCCCATCTGCTAAAACACATCCCCCTACCATAGGAATCCAAGGCAAGAAAAGAAAAATGGCTTCGATTTGGATAGCAACTTTATCAGTGATCCTACTCGTTTATCTCCTTCAAAAACTGCTCAGCCCGAAAAACAAGAAAAACTTACCTCCGGGCCCGAGATCACTCCCAATTTTAGGCCATTTCCACCTGCTGGGCAAAAATCCTCACCAGGATCTACATAGTCTGGCCCGGAAACACGGCCCGATCATGGGTCTCCGCTTCGGCTCCACACCCACCATCATTGTCTCGTCTCCCGCCATCTCAGAGCTCATCCTCAAAACGCACGACCTCGTTTTTGCCAGCCGGCCCGGAAGTCAGGCCAACAAGCACGTGGGCTACGGGCAGAGAAACCTGATTTTCGGGAAGTACGGGCCGTACTGGCGCGACATGCGAAAACTCTGCACATTGGAGCTACTCAGCAACCTCAGGATCAGCCAGTTCCAGGCCATGAGACGGGCCGAGCTCGGGATCCTCGTTAGCTCGCTCAAACGGGCCGCGAATAACGGGGAAACGGTGGATCTCAGTGCCAGAATCTCGGGCCTGAGTGGGGACATGAATTGTTTGATGATATTCGGGAAAAAATATGCTGACAGCGACTTGGATGAAAGAGGGTTTAAAGGTGTGATTGCGGAGACGATGGAGATTGGCGCGAAATTCAATCTTGCCGATTATTTTCCGTATATAGAGGTGCTTGATCTGCAGGGCATGAATCGTAGGATGAAGGAATTGAGCAGGATATTTGATGGGTTTTTGGAGAAAATAATTGACGAACATGTGCAGAACAAGAAGGCTGGGAAAAATGATGGGACTGAGGATTTTGTTGATACGATGATGTCTATTATGGAGTCTGGTGAAGCTGGATTCGAATTCGATCGACGGAATGTCAAGGCTGTGCTCCAGGTAAAAACTTGATTATGTTATTAAAACCATATGTTATTAAAAATATAGCTGTCAAAACAAGTTTAGCCCGATGGGCAGGGCAGCCCGGTATTAGGAGTGGTAAAAATCAAGAGTTAGTAGTGTTTGTAAATAGAAGGTAAAAATTAAATAATTTATACGATTGAAAACAAAAATAATAAATTTTGTGGTATGTTTGTTCAGGACTTGCTCATAGCAGGAATGGACACTTCATCAACAGCAGTAGAATGGGCACTCTCAGAGCTCTTTAGGCACCCACAAATAATGAAGAAACTCCAAAACGAGTTGGAATCTGTAGTCGGCCTAGATCATATGGTCGAGGAACAACATCTCCACACTCTTGAATACTTAGACGCCGTGATCAAGGAGTCACTAAGGCTCCACCCCGTCGCGCCCTTGTTGATCCCCCACGAGTCGATGGAAGATTGCGTGATCGACGGTTTCCACATACCAGAAAAATCAAGAATACTAGTGAACACATGGGCTATTGGTAGAGATCCTAATGTTTGGCCCGACCCGGAAACCTTTTCTCCAGAGAGGTTTATTGGTAGCCATATAGACCTCAGGGGCCAAGACTTCCAGCTCTTGCCATTCGGATCGGGCAGACGGGGTTGCCCGGGGTTGCAGCTCGGGCTCACGTTGGTGAAGTTGTTGGTGGCACAATTGGTGCATTGCTTTGATTGGGAGCTTCCAAATGGTATGTTGCCTGGTGATTTAGACATGTCGGAGCATTTTGGTTTGGTGACTTCTAGAGTGGAGCATCTTATGGCCATTCCCACTTGTCGATTGTGTAATTTCAATAATTGAACACGGAACTATTTGTTCATTTTTAAACTTTGCAATCTAATTGTTTTCTCAACTACTAACCCAACTCCGTTGAATTTCCACTTTGTAATCCAGGACCAATCGGAATAGGAATATTTATAGATATTTCAATTTCATCTGGTCTGTAGTTGCAATGTTAAACTTTTCGGTTGGTAGTTGTAAACAAAACCTTTAGCTTGAAAAATGTAAAAAAGGTCCATGTTCAATTCGAAAAGTTTTTTTTTTTCCCGTCTAAAACTATTATAAAGCTTTCAATTTAAACATAATAATGACTTGAACCATAACTAACTATCGACAAAAAGACCCCCCAATTCTATTCCTAAAAAAATCGAAATCTATAAATCGAATTTTTTAAATTTTGATGAACTTTTTACTTTCAGCAATGCATGGAAGAATGACTCGAGAAAAACTTATGATTGTGTATGGAATTGTTTCCATTTTATTTTCTAATTTCCAGTGAGAAAAGTGATCATTGAATTGCTATTGATTTTTGAAAAATGGAAATATATTGGATAAGTTATCTGGATTTTTATGATTGAAAATAAAAAAAATTACCAAAATTTCATTATTAATATATTTGCATGATTGTAGTATATTTTTATATGGATTGCGTGATTTTAAAGGAAAGTTGATTGAATTTCCAATTTCGATTACAAAGTGAAAAGTGAAATTATTCAATTTCCATTAAGAAACACTAAAGAAACGTAATTTCATTTATTTTTGAATAGTTTGAAATTGAGAAAAAATGGATGATAATGATTCCATACATATTGTTAGTTGTTAGGAACATGCCGAGTACATTGCTTTACCATTTTCGGAGTGCAACAATGGAATTTTGTACATATATAATAAGAGTAGGTTTCTTGTGAAACCAATATCATATTATAAGACCATTTTTAATGTTTCCATCGTTTGTCCGGCTCAAATTAATACGATTTGTCTTTATATTATCACCCACTCAAATGGGTATGTAGATTACAAATGGTATTATCGTATAACTATTCTCATACAAACACTAGTGGAAAAATTGATTAGAATAGCTTTATAAGTTACGCTTCAAAGAGGAAGCGCAGCAAAATGTGCAAATATGACGCTTATTAGCAATGAACCGTCACTTATGAAAATACAAAAAATTAAAAATCTCGTCCGGTTGACGCTTATTAATTACCAAGCGCCACCAATAATAGTATAAGAGGTGGTTGTTATAGGAAGCGACTCTAATAAAAAAAGTCGGGTGGCGGTTTAGTAAGGAAGCGCCACCAAAAAAAAATCGGGTGGCGGTTTGCTAAAGAACCACCACCAATGCTGCGATCGAGTGGCGCTTATTTGGATAAGCGCCACCAATAAATATTAGAGGAGCTTGCAAATTTCAACCGCCACTTATAATCTGAAATTGAACTAAAAATCCTCATTTCCAAACTAAACTAATAATCTTGATTCATTGGTCTCCACGACCGATTCCCATTCCTCAAAATCATCACCCTCCTAGAAGAAGGAAAAAGCAGAAGAGAAGAAAGATAAACCCATCAAAATCTAAGAATTCAAATACAAAGATCTCGAATTAGCCACAAGCAACCACTAGTGGAAAAAAGTCGATTAGAGGCGGTTCAAAACAGCATTTGGAGGCGGTTGTGAACCGCCTCTTAAGCTACCGACGCTTAAAGTTAAAAAGGTCGGGCGAAGGTTCAAACCGCTGCTTAAAATAGACGCCGGGTGGCGGTTCTTAGTTAGAAGCGCCACCAAAATTATTGAAAATCTGTTGAAACCGACACCAAAAACAGAACCGGGTGGCGGTTCTCATATAGCAACCGCCGTTTAAAATAGAAACCTGGAGGCGGTTCTTATCTCATAATTGCCGCTTAAAACAGAAGTCGGGCGGCAGTTCTTTCCTACGAAGCGTCACCAATAATAGGAGGACCGGGTGGCGCTTCCTAGTTTCGAAGCGTCACTTAAAGTCCAAAACATTGGCAGCGGTTCTTGTTAGAACCGCCACTTTTTTTTCTTTTTTTTTTCCCCTGCTTTCTGCACCTAAATTGCACAAAATCTGAAATTCCCTAAATTTTTTATAATTCCTGCAGATCATATTTTCATAGCAAATACACAAACTAAACAAACCAAAATATTCATAACAAACACAAATTATCCAAAAAAAGGACAAATGTCATAAATATCGAACAAAAATCATTCAAATTAACAACAAATATATCATCTCACACCATAACAATTCAATCTCATCAATATACTCAACAAATGCTTACAATTAAGAATTTAGAAGAACGTCAATAAAATATCTTGCAAACACATTTCGAATATCATCGAACTCCAACGGTGAGTAAGAATCTTGATTCGGTATCCAATCCTTAAATTAAAAATATGAAACAAAATATTAGATTTATTAATACTAACGAATTATGATTTAAAACATCTCAATATATAAACATTAAAGATAACAATACATAAATCAACTTACCATTCCAATGTTTCCACTATTGGGAAAATTGTTGACAATTAGAAAAAAAAATCTGGGGCGTATCGTCCAAATCGTACATGTACCTCATCACATAATAAAGATTAGTTATATTAATATACACAACATCTAAAACTAATAAAAAATATATATACATGTATTACCTTCACCCTATAAAATGTTATACCTTTACCATTCCCCTTTATTGATGATGCAATCCTAAAAGCCCTACATTTCAAATTATGATATTTGAGTATTTTCAACAAACACACGTAAAAAGAATTAAATAACAAAGAAAACCCATCAACTAAAAAAAGAATTAATTTAACTTACAAAGTCAATTCTTTCAATATTTCGGGGTCCCGTGTGAAAGCTGGATCGAACAAGTAACCTTTTCATACCACTGGGCATATAACAATCAATATCCAATGATGCCTGCAATTAACAAGATAAAGAAATTATATACGGTAGATATTATGAAATGACAAACATCACTAATCAATTGGTCGTACGAGCTATTGTACGGCAGAAAAATTAATTTTTTATTGAAGATTTCTCCCATAGCTCGTGTCAAATATTCTCTTGTAGCCTGTCTGTCATTTTTGTAGTGTGCTTCAGAATAAATTTTCGGACACAAGCATCCAATATCATTAACTGCAATTTCTTCTGTTCTACTTGATATATACCTATAAACAAGAAAAGAAAAAAAAATTACTTGCAATCAATATAATATTTTTTCTCAAATGAATAAGATAAGTTATATAATGTTATGAACAAATATAGCACATGGTAAATTACTTACAACAAAAACCCTTGTACAACGGAAATGTTGAGTGAATCACCATTGCAAAACTCACCCAAATCTGCTCGAGTAATAAGGGTAACGAAGCCATCATTCGTGTAATTGAACAATTCTTTTGGTAGAGGGATGGAGAACTCACAACGATTTGGCTAAAATAACTCCTTCTCATGTAACTCAAACACATCACCATGAAGCTCCTCTAAGATATCCGTGCTGACCAAATGAGATTTACGAAGACTACGTTCCTCTCGTGGAGACTTTCCAAAAGACTTTTGCTTACCCTTATCCACAATTGTTTTGTTATGATCAAATGATACTGGTTCCTATTTTGAAATTGTTGTGCAAAATAAAATAAAAAAAATTATTTATATACCGTGTTTTTATCTATGCAAATCTCAATAATTGTGTTTTCATCGATTAGAGACATTATTTTTTAATGAAAGAAACAATAAATTACCTCGCCTTCAGAAAATACTAATTCTCTGGGACATTGGACAAACGTGCCCACTGCTTGTGACACTACGAACAAATCGCCACTATAAACACTGACCGACAATTGCTGCTTTTCAAAACCATCCACGACCATTGTGATATTCACCTTCACATGATTAGCAAGCATCGAAATACTATGTAGCATTTGACCAGGGCTGGTGTTGTACACTTCGGTAAGGGCGACGATAGCCACCATATTATCTCCATTTGTAGAAGTTATCCTCAAACCCATACGACATTTAGCACCATCCTATAAACAATATTATTAAATTTAATACACTTGGATTGGGAAATAATCTATTTTTTGACATTCAGTTAATCATCAATAATAATAAAATTAAAAATAAAATCGTGCCATGAACAAGTTAATCGTGCAGCAATGAACAAAGTCGAAAATGCTAATTTTATGAAAATAGAAAATTATTTGGTAACTTATAGGTTAGACTTACAGCAAAATTGAACGTTGGTTCAGGAATGTGGGAATTTCCACTCTCTCGATATCCACGGGAAATGACCGGTGATGATGCATCAGCTAGCTTATTGGGTCCATGAATTCCAACTCAGGCTAAAGTTTCATTCAACTGCCTAGTCATTTCATCCTTCAATGATTCAACTTTTGACTCATATTTCCTTTCAAGATCACATTTAAATTTATCGAATTGCTCTTCACTTAAGACCGCTCCTCGACTTGCTTATCTTTTCTTCTTCCAAAAAAAATGGGTGAATCCATGCTCTCCACCGAAACCTCTAGCACGCCCAGGGTGGTCCGCCTTACCAACGATAGCAGTCAATACATCATTGGTCCCTTCAGGAACTAACTTCCCCTTAGAAACATCATCATTAACTTCATCCTAGTCAAAGAACAAATAAAAAAAAATCAATAGTTGTACATATCGTCACAAAAAAAGAAAACACATATAATATTTATTTATTCATTTATCAATATAATAATATTAATAATTTATATTATTATTATTATCACTATTATTAATTTTGTGAATTTAATTAAATATTACTTACTAATTTCTTTTTTGCTTCCAAAATCTCTGTATTCAGAAATTGTAGTTCATTGCTGCTACTCAACGCAGTCGTCGCGCAAAACCAATAAACATGTCGTGGATATTCCGCACTATCCCCCTCAGATGATTGAGTCATACCAGAATGAACAGATTCATTCTCGGAGCTAGATAAAAAATATCGAACTAAACCTGTTTTCTCCCATTCAGGTATGCTGTTGATATATCCCTTGCGCCCCATGTTATGCGGATACTTATTCATTGATGCACTCTCCGAATTTTCAGCTCTTAATTCCTGAAACACAACCAAATATTACAATAAAAGCTAAATAAAATTACAAAAGTCAATTACAACAAAAAACACAACCAAATATTACAATAAAGCTAAATAAAGTTACTTACCAAAAACTCAGCAGTATTGCTACTTTGAACGAACTCCGACCAATCATCTTTTGTGATTTGCCCCTTATAAACTTCATATGGCGGCCTCTTGTCTTTCCCCAATGCTATAGTGCGAAATATATACTTGGATCGAAGTTTACTTTTAAAACCTCTATGCAATTTAGCCATCTTTTGAAGTACGGTCCCCTTCTTGGACTCATCGATTACATAATCATGCTACAAATAAAGCAATGGAACAAGTATGAAACACGAGCGATAAAGAAATTATAAATTATGAGTGATCAAATGAAATTAATATGAATAATTATGATACACGAGTGGTTGTTTATTAAACTGTTAATAAAATTTAGGAATCCTTTTGGTGTTAAATTATTTAAACAAGCCGAATATTTAATTCGGTGATTAACTGAAATATATTTATCTTTTTATTTTTAATATAACGCAACTCTATATGAAAATTTTTCGAAAAATACTCATTTACTTACCCGAATCTCAGCCCACATCTGATCCATCAAGTCACTTGATACATCCTCCCACTTCATGTTGATATTAACTCTGGAACGTACCAACATGCCAAGATCGGTCATGAATGATGTCGCGTCATCACCCATCGGCCGATCATTATAATAACTGACCATTTGTGGTCGGAAGGACCTTCCACATAAAACACTTGTCCTGCTTGCGATGCAAGTATAAATGGATCATTTGTGTAACCTCCATGACTGAAATCCACTAAAGTGAAGCCCATCTCATCATGTTTAACACCCCGACGATTATCAATCCATTTACAACGGTAAAGAGCAAACATGAATTCTATATAGTCTAGCTCCAATATTTCCTCGATTCGACCATAATATGGCATATGAGTAAGAACAGGGTTATTATCTGATGTGCTAGAATAATCTATCGATGATGCCACTAGTGTTACTCCACTATTCTGCATTACAGATTTTTCGTCCTGACGAGAAGTGTAAAATTTATAAACATTGATGTCATATCCTTCATATGAATAAATTGGTGTTTTCGGACCGTAAGCTAACCATTTCAAGTCAGATCCCACATCATCAGACAAGTCAGAGCTTTGTGAGAAAATCAAATCCTTAAACCACGTTGCAAATGTTGCATTATGTTCACGTGCCAACCATACTTCACCTCTCGTGGGATTATGAGATTTTAGAAGATTTTGATGTTGTTGTATATATGGATGGACAATTTGTAAATGTTGCAGCACAAGAAGATGGGCTTTACTTTGTAAATGATCTTCTACAATTTTCAGCTTCTTTCGTCCAAGTGTACCAACACCTTGCAATCTTCCTTCGTGTTTAGACTTGGGAAGTCCTAAGTGATCAAAATTCTTCAAGTAAGGAATGCAAAATTCGAACACTTCTTCATCGATTACTCCTCTAATAATGCTTCATTCGGGGTGCCCACGATTTTTCACTTTAGACTTCAACCTTCCCATATGTCTTTCAAATGGCCACATATATCGTAAAAATACTGGACTACATACTTTTATTTCCCCTACCAAGTGCAAAACAAGATGTACTATAATGTCAAAAAATGACGGTACATCTCCAATTGACAAAGCGTAACAATAACTTGACGTTGCAACTCATCAAGTTTCTCCGGATGAATCACTTTACTGCATATAGCATTAAAAAAAAAGCACAGTCTCATTATTGCATACCTCACATGTTTAGGAAGAATCCCTAGGATAGCAACCGGAAGAAGATGTTGCATCAAAATATGGCAGTCATGAGACTTCATACCAACTAATTTCGAATCTTTCAACGACATAAAATTCTTTATGTTTGAACAATAGCCTGAAGGGACCTTTATTCTATACAAACAATCACAAAAAACTTTCTTCTCGGATTTCGTCAAAGTAAAGCATGCAGGAGGTAAATAATATCCTCTATCCCGTTTTTGTGGTGCCAACTCCATTCACATCAGTAAATGCTCGGACATGTCTTTTCGAATGTTGAGACCCTCTTTGGACTTTCCAGGAATGTTTAGAAGTGTTCCAATAATAGCGTCACAAACATTTTTCTCGATATGCATCACATCTAGACAATGTCTAACAGTTAAATCCTTCCAACAAGGGAGTTCCCAGAAAATAGATTTTTTTTTCCACAATCCATTTTTGGTCGGTTTGAAAGGTTTTCCAAAAACCGTATTCAAGTCTTTCACTTTCTCGTACAACTGAAAACACCTAATGGTAAACTTGGAACCCTAAGCTCAGTACGACCATTGAAAGGTTTTTTTAATCTACGATAACTGATCGACGAATTCTCGACGCGCTAGTTTCGGAATCCGTCTCCGCAAGAGTACGGAGCCGGTTGTAGGGCGGCGAGTTCTTCCCGAGTCGTGTCACTCGAGGATGGATGTTATCGGCTTTTCGATTTCTTAATTGCTCTTATCGTCGGTAGCGACTAACTATTCTAAACTAGGAAAGCAGTAGTCATTGTTCGGTTTTGAGTTTTACGACTAAGAGTCATATTGAAATACAAGATTTAAAAACATTGAAAATGAAAAGAAAATTAAAGCTTATTTAAAAACGATCAATCTAAACTAATTAACTAATAAAACTTATAATTTTTAATTAAAGAAAATGGAGGGAAAATTAAAGTCAAGCTTATTTGAAAAAGTCAACATTAAATTAACAAAAATTAAAGCTTTGAAAAGGAAGATTTTATATAACTTTTAAAAACTTAGAAATTGATCTAAACAGCTTAACAACTTAAAAGCATAAGTTCAAAAGCTAGAAAGCTATAAAATGAAAGTAGAAGTTCGATGATCCAAATAACAACTAAGTTACGATCCAAGTATCAACAGAAGATTAAAGGAAATAACATTAACATAAAACTATATTAATAGAAAGAGTTTACCAAATGAATGATCCAAGAAAAGCTTGAAGAGAAAAGCTTGAAAGCTTGACAATGGAAATCTAGAACCAAGCTTGAACAACTTAGCTAATGACGATCTAAAGCTTAACTAAACTATTACTAATTAACTAATTTATTGAGAATTTAAATTGATCCAAAGAGAAAAGGAAAATATGAAGATGAGTGTTTGGGAGCAAGAGCTCTGCATCCAGCCCTTGCTGCAAGTTGCTAGTTTCGAAAAGACGTCTGATCACTTAAATCTTCACAAAATCTGCTTTTCAGTCGATCGACTGGCAGTCGATCGGTCAAGTAGGCAGTCGATCGACTGCATCGTCAAAAATGGCCAAAAGCCCTGGAATTCAGTCGATCCTCGGAGTTCCAGTCGATAGACTGCAGTCGATTCGACCTCATCGGCAGTCGATCGA
>BMAC01000268.1:65784-78953 GCA_014905375.1 Phtheirospermum japonicum | reverse complement strand
CGGGAGTTGGGACGTAGACGAATCTTGAAAGAGTGAGGTATAAGGGTCATCGCTCAGGGTATACGAGCTCGAGGTGGGTAGATTGTAAGAATCGTAGCTCGAAGGAAGGGCGAGTGGAACATATGGATCGTCAAAACCCGGATCAAAAGGATCAAGAGTCGGTGCATACGGATCTATGCTCGGGTTATGGGGATATGAAAATGGAGGTGAATGTGGAGGATTTGGGTCATAATGATCGGAAGAGTAGATCCATTCTTTTCCGATCGAAGCATACGGGTCGTCATATTTGGGAGTGGTGTATGGATTTGGATATTCGGGAGTTTGGATGTAAGGGTTGTCGTATGGCAAACTAGCTCGGTAGTTTGCCATCCTCGGCCGGATCAATTAAGCGGCGGAGGCATCCTTTGATCGTCTAGAGTGTGGGCGGGCGGAATCGGGCTCTCGAACGGAGTTGCCATCGTTCGCTCCTCGATTATCGATGATAATAGCGGAGGTAACGGGACGTCGGACCTACCCTGCATACACAACAACGACAAAAGATTACGCGTATCGAATGTAAAACGACGAAACTAATCTAACTACGAACTACGTTAATGATAAGAGTAATTAAGAAACACCATTGGCCTTAATCCATCCCCGGCAACGGCGCCAAATTTTTGATCAACGAATTCTCGACGCGCTAGTTTCGGAATCCGTCTCCGCAAGAGTACGGAGCCGGTTGTAGGGCGGCGAGTTCTTCCCGAGTCGTGTCTCTCGAGGATGGATGTTATCGGCTTTTCGGTTTCTTAATTGCTCTTATCGTCGGTAGCGACTAACTATTCTAAACTAGGAAAGCAGTAGTCATTGTTCGGTTTTGAGTTTTTAGACTAAGATTTATATTGAAATACAAGATTTAAAAACATTGAAAATGAAAAGGAAATTAAATCTTATTTAAAACGATCAATCTAAACTAATTAACTAATAAAACTTATAATTTTTAATTAAAGAAAATGGAGGGAAAATTAAAGTCAAGCTTATTTGAAAAAGTCAACATTAAATTAACAAAAATTAAAGTTCTAAAAAGGAAGATTTTATAGAACTTTTAAAAACTTAGAAATTGATCTAAACAACTTAACAACTTAAAAGCATAAGTTCAAAAGCTAGAAAGCTATAAAATGAAAGTAGAAGTTCGATGATCAAAATAACAACTAAGTTACGATCCAAGTATCAACACAAGATTAAAGGAAATAACATTAACATAAAACTATATTAATAGAAAGAGTTTACCAAATGGATGATCCAACAAAAGCTTGAAGAGAAAAGCTTGAAAGCTTGACAATGGAAATCTAGAACCAAGCTTGAACAACTTAGCTAATGATGATCTAAAGCTTAACTAAACTATTACTAATTAACTAATTTATTGAGAATTTAAATTGATCCAAAAAGAAAAGGAAAATATGAAGATGAGTGTTTGGGAGCAAGAGCTCTGTATCAAGCCCTTGCTGCAAGTTGTTAGTTTCGAAAAGACGTCTGATCACTTAAATCTTCACAAAATCTGCTTTTCAGTCGATCGACTGTAAAATAGTCGATCGACTGGCAGTCGATCGGTCAAGTCGGCAGTCGATCGACTGCATCATCCAAAACGGCCAAAAGCCCTGGAATTCAGTCGATCTTCGGAGGCTCCAGTCGATCGACTGCAGTCGATCGGACCTCATCGGCAGTCGATCGATTGCAGTGTCCAAAATGCCAAAAGTCCCTGGAATCCAGTCGATTTTGGAGTTCCAGTCGATCGACTAGAAGGGCAGTCGATCGACTGAACTCCAGTCGGTCGAACTGGATTGCTGCACCCGGCTCGATTCCTCGTTCTTTTCACGTCCGCCGGTTTATCGAACCTCGTCCGTTGCGCTCCCTTGCTTTGTCCGTTCATTCCCGAGTCGAGTATCAACGATCCCAAACGAGCGCGGGCCCCGCTTGGACGTCCTACGGCCAATAGAAAAACGAAATAGTGAAAAACTACGAAAACTAATAATAAAACGTACAAAAATACGAAAACCTAGAAATAACGAAAAACGGCCAACTCGACTCCTAAAACACCTAAAAGCAAGCGAAACACACGCAACGTGATACAAAAACGACTAAAAAGAAATTTCAAATCATCGATAAGTGGAGCAAGATAAAATCGACATCGTTGCCCGACTGCTTTGGACCAGAAATTAGAAGAGAAAGCATAATTTACTTTCGTTTCATCGACAACCACAATAGCAAGTTATAAATTGTCAATAAAACTGGCCAAGTGCTGTGTTGACTACTTAGAGTGCCGTGTGGATTCATACCATCTGTGCATAAGCCAAGTCTCAAATTTCTATGCTCATTCCTAAATTCTGGGTATTTCAGATCGATTTGCTTCCACTGTGGAGCATCGGCCACATGTCTCAAAATCCATCTTTTTTTCGATCTTCAGCGTGCCATAACAAAAGTTTCGAATCTTTTGCATTTGAAAATGACCTTTTGAACCTAGGTATTATCAGAAGATACCACAGAACCTTTGCTGGTATTCGGTTCTTTCCACTTTCAGTGACACCGGATGCATTAATTTTTTTCTTGTACCGTGAAAGATGGCATCTTCGACATTCATCCAAATTTTCATACGCCTTACGATACAAGATACAATCATTCGGGCATGCATGAATTTTCTGAATTTCTGTTCCCATAGGGCACATTAGTCTTCTAGTTTCATAGTTTGTTGAAGGAAGTGTGTTCCCAGGAAACATTTCTTGAAGACCTTCCAATAATTCTGTGAAAATCGCATTAGTCCATCCATGCTTCACCTTCATGTGAAATAATTCCAATACGGCAGATAACTTGGAGAATGTTGAATTTGGACACAAGGGAAGCTTAGCTGCAGCCATCAAACTTTCATATGCTTTCGGTTGATAGTCAAAATCTTCTTGAACATCGGTCACCAAATCATTGGTTAGGTCATCTTAAAATTTATCGCTTTCACTGTCATCCGCATGGTTCGAAGCATCTTCGTTATGAGCACAAATATTACTAGTGTTTGCAAATTCATTTGCCTTCCTCTTCAAATTTGCAGAATATGCTTGTTTAGAAGCATTAGCATCGCCTTCTATAGAAACCTCTCCATGAAGTTTCCAAACATAATAATTATCTCTGAATCCTCGTTCGAACAAATGTGCATAAATTTTSWRCACATYGRTTKCCTTACTCATGTTGCGGCAAACTGAACAAGGGCACAAAATTCTATCATCTCCTCGTTGTTTTTGATACGCAACGGCTTTTGCAATGAATTCCTCCACTCCTGACAAATATGTGGTAGTGTTGCGGAGCCCGTACATCCAACTTCGATCCATCCCTAAACAAGATTTTAAGTCATAGAGGACTGATGTAGGTGGACAAGTAAGAAAGGGAGAAATGAGAAGTGGAGCTGTGAAGTGGGCGTTGCTAGATGTAGGTGGACAATATAGTACTATTTATTAGGATTGTTTTCTTAAATTAGATGTATTCAAGTTATTTATATTGATTACAATGGTGATATGAATGATTTTTCACCTAATGGTAACACATTAATGATTTTTCAATTGATGAATACTCATGTGAAGGCTTTGGAGATTATAGTAATGCAGATTTGTTTAAGATTTTTTTATGAATTATCAAAAAAAAAAAATAAAATAAAATTAAGTGTATTTTAACCTATATCAGATTTTATAAAAGACTTTTCCAATTTTTTTAAAGTTTATAATTTAAGTACTTCCTTACATATTAAAATAAATTCTGATTTTACAAGACTTTTTCAAAAAAAAAAAAAAAAAAAAAATCATTGGTAGTAATATCTTATAATAAATTATAATAATGAAAAGTTAAGTGGATACTATTGTAATATCTTATTCTATTACTTCATCTTATAATGCTAGTAACTCATAAGCAGTCAAATATCC
The DNA here is from genome assembly GCA_014905375.1 of Phtheirospermum japonicum. NCBI lineage: Eukaryota > Viridiplantae > Streptophyta > Magnoliopsida > Lamiales > Orobanchaceae > Phtheirospermum > Phtheirospermum japonicum. The sequence continues at coordinate 75,018 of BMAC01000268.1, read as the reverse complement.
AGGTCTTTGTATTTCTCTTATTCTTGATGATAAAAAGCATACACTCATATTGTAATATTAGTTATTTTATTTATAATTACACCAGTTTTGGATATAAATGATTTTCTGGTATCCGAAATTAAAAAGCATACACTCATATTGTAACATTAGTTATTTTATTTATAATTACACTAGTTTTGGATATAAATGATTTTTTAGGGTTTTTAACTGTGCGATACACAAAATTACTTAAAGATATTTAACAGTGTGATGTTCTTTCGAATAACCACCTCAATATCAGCTACCATCTTTCTTTTCTATCACATAAAAAATCCTCTTTCAGATAAATTTCTAGGAAAAATCAAAAAATCAAACTTTAAACCCTTTATACAGATACCAGTTTTAGCTACAACACATGAGTGTGCAACTAGAAAAAAGTCAATAATAAAAAAAGTGAATAAATGATAGTTTATTCCAATATTTAATAGCCAATTCTTTGACATCCCGCGTGATAAATTCTTCTTTTGTTAATAAAATCAGACCCTAAAGCAGAGATGCAAGATTGAAGTATCAGCAAGTGCAGCTAAACACACAAAATAACCGAAAACAAACTGATAAAGGCTATTAAGGCTACAATAGTTCTACACATACAAGATTTTTTTAAATAAAATGGAAAAACTGGATTTCATAACAACTTAAATATCCTTCCAGAATGGAAACAAAAAACATGTCTCAATATGTGAACAACAAGAGACTATAATTAATGCTGCTACAAACACAAAGAATCAACTTATCTCTCACAAGAAATTGTAGAAATATAGAGGCAATCTTAAATAACAGGGAATTTATTTCAAAATAAAAAAATAAAATAAAAACTTCAAAATAATGCGTAAATGTAGATCGGCTAATTGTTATCGAATAGCACCTTCATTTAATTTATATATATATATATATATATATATATATATATATATATATATATATATTACTATATTTTTGACACTTAGCAAGTTATTGCTTGGACAATTCAAAGGTTGGAGAGTTTTTTTTACTAATAAATCGATTTCAAAACCATTCCATTCACTTCTTCTTTATTAATAAATAGTTTTATAAATAGTCCGAGCCTTAACCCATTCCTTCCTCACCGAGGGGATTAAAGGAGGAGTGCTCATTATCTCTATAGCTACAGGAACAAGGGGAAAGACAAGGGAAAAGCTCTTAGGTAATGAAAAGTTAAGTGGATACTATTGTAATATCTTATTCTATTACTCCATCTTATAATGCTAGTAATTCATAAGCAGTCAAATATCCAGGCCTTTGTATTTCTCTTATTCTTGATGATAAAAACAGATTATTCAGGAATAAGGAGTAATTTTTGTGTATTGTTTGAATAAAATAGTTCTTATTTATCATTAGTAGTTATTATTTTCAAACGTGGTTAACCTTTGTAAGTTTTTACTGCTCTTTGATTACTTATAATTATTATTCAGCATTTTGGAGGCCTGCAAGGGTAAATTTAAGTATTAAAAAAAAGCCAAGATAAAAAATAAAATAAAAGGTTATAGTAGATTCCCATTTCATAAGAAACAACATTCGATCAAAATAAAATAAAAAGCCTGGAAAGTTGCTTGGTTATGGTCTGGTTTAGACTCAACACGATCACTCTTGTTCATAAAGAAAAAAAATTCTTCTTTTCTGGCTCTTCTCATTTATATGGTTCATTTCATGGTCACAGACTATCATCCTGGTGATATTGCTACTTTGAAAACATTTATACATCCAAAAAATCTCACCATGCATTTAGATTCCATACGTGTCACCGTAAAATAATTGATTGATTCTTAAAAAAACCCCTCTTTCAACTCATTCAGTGGCAGACAACCATTTCAAAAACAAAAGTGCACAAATCACAAGTTTTATCAATATATCAATGTTAATCGCCAACTATAAAGAAAAGCAGCATTGTACTAACATGAAAATCGTCTACCATCAGATAACCATTTCAAAAACAGACAATTGATTGCAAGGATTGACCAGACAATTGATTACAAGGATAATAATAGCTACCATCAGACAAATGAAAAGCAGACAATTGATGTACATATCATGATACCTATCGAATTTTGTAATTCAATAAGCGATCATCAAATTAATCAGTCAGCTTTTATCACATCAAAATTAACAAATCCCAAATAAACCCATGATTATATCTCATAATTATGAGTATTACTCTTGTCGACAATGGTGTGCGTACAATATTGCATTAGGTATTAACTACCATTAATCAATTATTATTTCACATCCACGTACAATCCACTAATAGCAATACCATCCATAAAGATAATAAAAGTACAAAAATAAGATTAAAATATACACACACATGCATATAAATAAATCCAAATAAGAGATAGAACATCGATCTCACCAGAAAGATAGGTTTTTGCCCCTGTTTTCCTGCTGGGAAATAGACATCAATTTCAACCGATCTCTAGCGAAGAGCCTGGACGTGTATCTGATTCGATTGCTTCGTTAATTTTCCCAAAAATGATTATTTTGCCGTGTCAATCTTGTGGTTTCCCGGCTGAAAAACAGAAACCCTTATATTAACGTTGAATTTAAAAATGATTAGCCTCGACATTGCATTTTACAATCCTATATACTTTCACAAAACTTAAAACAAAACACATGCAGCATAATCTTCAAATCCCAGAAAACACAAGCAGCATAATCTTCAAATCTGTATACAGAAAGTGCACATATTCATGAAATACAGAAAGTAGCTACAACAATCCAACAACATAGATTTTCGTTTTTAGGTTCCTTATACTTGATGACCACTGACGCAGAATGAGGGCAAATTGTTGAAATCGCCGATTTCGATGGTTGGTTATACTCTTTCCACTTAAACAGCAATACCCAAATATAAAAATGTGTATATGAAGAAATAAAAAGCTCAAAATCTGTAAATACAGGACCTAGGGTTTGGGGAAATAGTTAAATCCCTATAAAAATTAACCAAAATTAATTCATCTGCAAAATATAATCAATTCGAATTGCTGGTTCAACCTATTCATCTGTAAATATACGCGGAACTATAGAACATGAAGAAAAAACATAAAATCGAGGTGAAATGAAAGAACTTACCACCAAAGCATTCGACTAAAACTCCAGATTGAAGCGCTATAATTGTAGGTGTAAATTTCTTCGATTTCAAGGGCTAAGTAAATTCAAGGGCCAATTAATTTCAATGGAGAAGTGAAACGAATGTTTGGAAAATTTTCGAGAAGTAATTTCAAGTTTTACCGGCAGATTTTTGAAGGTCTAATTTTGGGGCTGCGGTATTTGATATTGTTTGATTATAAGCGACGGTTGTAATCTGAAGCGCATCTAATGTGCAATTATAAGCGACGCTTCTCTGTTGGAAGCGCGGCCAAAAGAGTCCAGACTTATTGGTGACGCTTCTCCCAATAAGCGCAACCCGAAGCCAGAATTTGAGGCGCTCTATAAGTGGCGGTTACTTGTAGAACCGCCACTCGGTGAGTTTTTGCTGTAGCTTCCCCCTTGGACCGCTGCCCAATTGTTTTTTTTAAGTGTCGGTTTCAAAAGCAACAGCGGTTTAAAATATTATTGGTGGCGGTTGGAATTCAATAACCGCCACCCGGACTCAATTTTTTTTATTTTTTTTTCATAAGTGACGGTTCTTTGCTAACAAGCGCTACCTTTGCACCTTTTGCAGCGGTTTCTCGTTGAACCGTCACTTATGAGTCGCCTCTAATCGACTTTTTTCCACTAGTGAACTTCTTAGACGCAAAGCTCTTAGGCAGAGGCAGCCATGGCCTCGTTTAAAAATTCATCCTCCGCAACGGCCGCCTCGTCGCCGTAAAAAAACCCTCCCAAAAAACCCCAATTATTGTAAACCCTAACAAATTCGAAAAGGAAACCGACATTTTATCCAAGCTCCAAAGCCCTAAAATCGTCAACCTGGTCGGTTTCATGAAAAATGAATCCCGAGATCATCTTCTGGTCATCGAGTTCATGGGTAAAGACACTCTCTACGATGTTCTCCATTCGAGCCCCAGGAGGCCTGGGGACGGAGGGTAAAATTGGCATTACAAACCGCCAAAGCCATCGAAACCCTCCATTCCTCAAATCCACCCGTGATTCATCACGATATCAAATCTGCCAACGTTCTGATCGATCGGAATCCAATGCTAGATTAAGCAATTTTGGATTGGCGTTGCGGTGCGTGAATGATTACAAGCTGAGACCCACTCTGCCGGCGGGGACGATGGGCTATTTGGATCTATGTTACGTCACCCCTGAAAATCTGAGTACCAAAACTGATGTGTTTAGAATTGGGATATTGCTTTTGGAAATTCTGAGTGGGAGAAAGGCGATCGAAATGGGCAATTCGCCGCCGTCGATCGTCGATTGGGCAATACCATTGATAAGGAAATGGAAATTATTGTCTGTGTACGATCCTATAGTTTTGCCACCAAAGGATCCGATGGTTAGGAAAACTTTGGCTGTGTTGGCCACGAAATGCATGAGGTCGTGTAGAGAGAGAAGGCTGTCGATGGACGTGGTGGCCGGGTGTTTGAGAAAATGCTATCAAATCTTATTGGTGATGAGCCTAACTTGTTTTTTGTATTAATATACTTTCTCTAGAACTGATTTCTTTTGTTTTGCAGCTTGTCAGATATATTGGCCAATCCTTTCCATGGACTGTTTTATATCGTATTTATGTTGTCCTCATGTACACTGTTCTCCAAAACATGGATTGAGGTCTCAGGATCCTCTGCCAAAGATGTTGCTAAGCAGCTTAAGGTATGTTCTTGCACATTTCATGGGTTATTCTCAATATGTTTTGTTATATTAGGTCATCATGGAGTTTCAAGGTAGTCTTAGCATCATTTCTCCATTAGTTGACCTGGCATGAAATTTGTGCTGCTTAATGTCGTTTTCTTGATTCCCAAATAAATACTAATGTTAGGAATTTCTCCATTATATTCTTATTAACATCGTATGAGGATATCAAATGGCTGTGAATTGGGATGCCTATACAAACATTGAATATAATTAACTTTTGATATGTTTCTCAGATGAGGCCTCTTAGAAGAATGACAGTAAAAGGCAATTTGAGTGGTTTGGTTTTGGTTTATATATTGCTGAATAGATTAGAGCAGGCTCTGAGTATCTGCACAAGTCATGTCATTATAGCATAAGTTTTCTTTGGTATGGCACCATTGGTTTAATTTGTAGGAATATTATAAAATATACAAGGTTGAAGGGGCCAATGAACTCCATTGTCATTAGGGTCATTGCCAAAGTATCTATGATTACGTACTTAAACTTTTATTGTTATTTCCTTGCAGGAAAAAGCAGGTATAACATCACCCCTGACCGAGACAGGGAAGGGGAAGAGTAAGATGTCAAAGTACATTTCGCACGGACACCATTTGGTCGAGGGAAAAGTGGGCCACGCAATGGAAGATTATGTTTTCGCCCAATTCAAGGAAGTTGGTGACAATGAACTTGGCCTCTTTGCAATATTCGACGGTCACTTAAGCTGTGAAATACCCGATATCTTGAAGTCTCACCTTTTCAATAACATTCTGAATGAGGTAAAAAAAAAAAACACAAACCCTTCTTTTTTTCCTTTTGTCTTATTTCTAATTATTTAATTATTTATTATATGGAATTAGCCAAATTTTTGGGCTGCGACTGAGATTGCAATCAGGAGAGCGTATCGAATAACTGACAGCACGATATTGGAGAGGACCAAGGAACTGGGGAAAGGTGGTTCGACAGCTGTCAAGGCAATATTGATCAACTGTCAGAAACTCATGGTCACAAACATCGGGGATTCACGTTGATCGAAGAATCCTTATCACCCTAGCAAATCTTCTCCGCAATAGTACGGAGTCGATTGTAGAGCGGTAAGTTTTCCCGAGTCGTGTCTCTCTAGAATAGATATAATCGGCGTTAAGTGGTTTTTGTTAATCTCTTGTTAATCTAAATTACACTAATATAATCTACGAAAGCATTAAGACATTGTTTTGGGTTGAGTTTTATGCTAAAGCTTGAATTTAAAGACTTTAATTAAAATAAAGAGAACGAGGGTTTAGGGTGTTCGGTTCGTCTCCACGATTAATCGGTTTTCGCCGAGAACTTAATCCACAATTCGGGGTTGTCAATCCCAAATGTCGATCAAGTATTGAGGTCGTCAATCCCAATTCTCGACAAGCTCCAATTAATGGTTCTAAACGAACCTAAACCCTAAACCCGTAATTACTAAACTAATTGCATCAAGAAAAGCTTACAATTAAAAGAGAGTTCATGGAGGGAAAATCAAATCATTTGAATTTGAGAAAAGTCAAAGGCTTTTAAATTGAATAAGACAAATTACCAAAGAATAAAAACTCATACATCTTTCAAGAGCTAAAAGTTTGTCTGACTAAAAGAGGTAAAAAGCTTGAAAAGAGCATTAATGGAGTTTTTGCAAGAACATGAACAAACTAAAATCTAGAAATGAGAAGTTGAAGAGCAAGGCAAGAACAACAACACAAACTAAATCTAAAAACCAACACAACAACAAGAACAATCAATCAATAACAAAGCATAAAAGTAAAGGAAAAGAAAACTACAAATTTCATTCCAACAAAAGCTTCAAGTCTTCAAACTACAAACACCACAAATGAAGGAGGTGTCACCCACTCCAACACTTGCTTGAGAACAACTAAACCTAACTACTAACTAGAAACTAACTAACTAACTAAACTAGATTAACTACTAAGCTACATTAAACTAAGGATTATTGAGCAATGGAAAAGTAAAGGCTTGAAGGAAATAGAGCAAGCCCCAAATTCCAACAAGGATGGGTTAGGATAAGGTTGGAGAAGGTTGGGCTTATTCATACAAAAACGCAAGGGCAAAATCGTCAATAAGTGATAAAATCCCGAGCTGGACTGTGATCGGCGAATTCTCGACGCACTATTTCAGAATCCGTCTCCGCAAGAGTACGAAGCCGGTTGTATGGCGGCGAGTTCTTCCCGAGTCGTGTCTCTCGAGGATGGATGCTATCGGCTTATCGGTTTCTTATTTGCTCTTATTGTCGATTGAAATTAAACTAATCTAAACTAGGAAAGCAGTAGTCATTGATTTGGTTTGAGTTTTTATAACTAAACTTTAAATTGAAATAGAAGTTTTAAAAGCATTAAAACGTGAAAAGGGAATTAAATCTTATTTAAAAACGATTAATCTAAACTAGCTAACTAAGAAAGCTTATAATTTGAATTAAGGAAAAGGGAGGGAAAACTAAAGTCTTATTATTTGAAAAAGTCAATAACATTAATTTAACAAAACTCAAGGTTTAAGAAGGTATGTTTTATAAAGGCTTCTAAAAAGTTGAGAAATTGATCTAAACTAGCAAACAACTTAAAAGCATAAGTTCAAAAGTTTAAAATCTCAAAAGCTATAAAATGATAAGTAAGGAAAATTGAGAATCTAACAACAACTACTCTACGATCCACACACCAAAACAAAGATTAAAGCAATAACATGAAAACAAAACAAGATAAATAGAGAAATACTACCAAATATATGAATCCACAAAAGCTTGAAAAGGAAAGCTTGATCGTCAACAATGGCTACACCAACTTGAGCTGCTTGCTAATAAGGATTAGGATCTAACTACTAACTAAAGAAACGAACTAATTAACTAAGTATCTAGCATTTAAATTGACCAAAAATGAAAAGGAAATTTTGTCTATGGTTTGAAGGAGATCTCCTGGTGAAGAAGGGTCCTTCTGCAAGTTGCCTCTGGTGAAATGACGTTGGTTCTTTTTTATCCTTCACACAGGGGTAAAAATGTCCAAAAGTAGTGGAAAATCTGCTTTTCAGTCGATCGAATGTAAAGCAGTCGATCGACAGGAAATCGATCGGTCATGTCGGTAGTCGATCGACTGCGCTGTCAAAACGTCGAGAAGCCCAGGAATCCAGTCGATCTTGGGGGTTCAGTCGATCGACTAGAAAGGCAGTCGATCGACTGCACTTCCAGTCGGTCGACTGGATTGATGCACCCGGCTCGATTTCTCGTTCTTTTCACGTCCGCCAGTTTATCGAGCCTCGTCCGTTGCGCTTCCTTGCTTGTCCGTCCATTCTCGAGTCGAGTGAAAATGATCCCAAACGAGCGCGGGCCCCGCTTGGACGTCCTACGGCCAAGACAAAAACGAAAGAGTGAAAAACTACAAAAACTAATATTAAAATGTACAAAAACTACGAAAACCTAGAAATAAAGAGAAACAGCCAACTCGACTACTAAAACACCTAAAAGCAAGCGAAACACACGCAACGTGATACAAAAATGGTAACAAAAACATGTACAAAAATATGCAAATCAACCACCCCACACTTAGAATGGTTGCTTGTCCTCAAGCAAAAACTAATCGCAAAATGATAAAACTACCCCTGACCAATCCTAACTAATGCACAAAATAATTCGAGACGTCGTACGCTACATTGCTTGTTAGCTTTGGCTAAAAGGACGACCATGTGCGTTATTAAGGAAAGTTTAGACCGACTCCCAAAATCTTAAAGGACTTAAACAATCCACCAAGTCGGACTCCCCGTCCTTGCCCCGGCTAAGGTCTATCCACGCTCGAACCGTTAATCGGCTCCCTACTAGCCAAAATCATCTACGCCTCTCTTTAACAAATATATACTAAAAATCAGAAAAAAGGAAAAACGTGCTACTCAACAACTTCAAGGATTTATAACGTATCCTTGTTTATTCGTCTCTTTTTTTCCTTTTCTTTTTCTCTCTCTTTTTTTTTGGTACCACAGGCGTAAGGTACTTAAATAACAAATAAAAATGAAAATACGAAGCTTTCAACGACTCCGATCATTCGTTGCTACTAGCAACTTACAAAATTCTCGATCGAGCACGTGGAGCAATTGACGACTCCAAATTACAAAACAAAAACCTATAGAGAGTGTTTGATGACGAGGGCTAGTCGAGGTACTAGTTCTAAACGAGTACAAGGATAGCACGAAGCTAAAACCGAACGGAGATCCCAACATTCCCCCCACCCCCCCCCCTCCCCAACCACTTGCCCAAACACCCCCCCCCCCCCCCCCATCCAGTCGACCGAGCAAGAAAAAAAAAAGAGGCGAAAAATTTAAAAAAAAAAGAGCCAAAAACAGAAAAATTTAAAAAAAAAAAAAAGAGAAGAGAGTGTCGATCGACAGCGGCAA
>BMAC01000268.1:2892-39557 GCA_014905375.1 Phtheirospermum japonicum | reverse complement strand
AATTTTCCTACAAGACGGGAATTTGTTATGGGTTCACCCAGCTCTTTGCACTCCTCTGTTATTTCCGCCAATCTCACAGAGTAGTCCATGATAGATTCTTTCTCATTCATTCTCATAGCCTCGAATGTGGACAAGAGCATTCTTAGTCTGGATTTCTTCACGCTTGCTGTTCCTTCACACACCCTTTATAGTGTGTCCCATGCATCCTTTGCTGACTCACAATTTTTGATGATTCGATAGTAGCTTGCATCTACATAGCCACACAAGGCGTTGATGCATTTAGAGTTCCAATTTGCAGCAGCTGCTTCGTCAGCAGTCCAATCTTCCTCTTTTTTGGGAATGGCATCGCCCTCGCCATCCGTGACACGTGGCTTTTCCCATCCAATAAGGACGGTCTTCCAAACACGTTCATCCATGCTCTTCAAGTGCCACCTCATCCTCTGTTTCCAGAGAGAATAATTCTCACCATTAAGGATTAAAGGCCTCGGGTTGCCTTGAGCATCCATAGCACCTAAAAAAATAAGGATCAATACTTAAAAGGTTAAGTAACCCGCTCTAGATGTCAATTGTTAAATTAGAAGGTTTATGGATATACGAATAATTCTCAGATTCACGATGTTGTTAATCAATGTTAACAACACCAGTTAACAATATCGACCAGAGTAACGTAAATTAATGCAGTGGAAATTAAAATACAAGAACACGATTTAACAAATTCAGTTCACAAGTAAATACTTGTGAACTTGGGTGTACAAACCCGAAAACTATATTACTTTCACTTTACGTTCAATACAAAATATAAAGTAATATATGAAAACTAAATATCAAGAAACTTGATACTAAATACTTGTTGTCGGAATGACAAGATCTCTTCCATCGGTCACGCAACTTTAAAGATCTTGTTTCTCACGAATGTTGGCTCCAAGTAGTTTTCTTCTTTGTTTTCTTCTTCTCTCGTGCGTCGTCTTGCGTCGTGCCTTGCGCCTTCAAGAGATCCGTGCGTCAATCCTCTAAAAACCGTAAGTCCTAGTTTTAGGATTTCTAATGTCTTAAATAGACAATTCTAAGATCCTAAACTTGGTAAATACCTAAAAACAAATCCTAAACACAATCTAGACATAATTAAAGTCTTGTGCATAAACTTGAAAACATAATATTTACCTATATCTAGTTTCCTAACTTATTTTGTGCCCAACAAAGGTAAATAACAAAATAGAAATTATTGTCAAGAATAAATTACTCAACAAATAAGAAGGCTAGGATATAGGCTCTAGAAGGAGGAGCAGCAGAACCACCTCTAAAGGAAAAGGAAAGGTCGGAAGGAGCCCGATGAGGCAGAAAAAGCAAATGAGGAGTAAGGTGAAGTTCGAGGGCACGCTTTAATAAAATATAATAATACATAGAATATCTTTGTAACCTCCCTCATCTTAATTATTAAAGTAATTCCCATTTTTGCTAAAAATTGATGATTACTTGATCATTTTTCTCAAGCCATTCTTAGCTTTTTTTTTTTCAGATATCGACCCACGAATTGTTCTAATGTTATTTACAAATCAGGCAAGGGGCTCTATCTTGTGCAGCTTATGACTCGGCCGGATGTGCTCTCTTGTTTCGAAATATTTCTAATCCAATGATAATTTAGAATCATGCAAAGGGCTCTAACTTGTGCAGCTTACGATCGGACAGGATATGTTCTCCTAATTATTAAAGCTGGATTGCACAACTTATGATTGAGAGTGCTCCACCTAACTGGCTGATGCATTACATACTTCATGATGGGACAATATAAAGTTATACTCACAAGAAAGAGGATTTACGATTGATTCTGAAATAAAAAATAATGAGTCAACTTCGATGGCTCTTTGAGTTATGATTACACCTAATACACGATAAACTATGATTACATACTAAATGGGCTCTCCCAAAACATGAGTTTGCATTAGGTGATTCCTTGGAATAGGTAATCATATCACGATAAGATAGGGTATGATTTCCTTTCATGATTATGCTTTTAAACATATATCCACTTATATGTTGTGCTATATATTTGACAAGATTAAAGTTTTTGGAGATATCTAAAACTATTAATGAATGAGGGATATATCATTGATGTTATTGTTTAATTGCTTAATGATGTGGTCGACCTCCTTGATGTAAGGAGTTCGACATGTGGGTGTACGAGATCATTAAATTACTCACCTTTTGTGCCCCCATTTTAAGATCTCTTTGAGGTTTCAATCAGGATTAGGTATATTAAGCTTAATTCTTTACATAAGAACTATGATAAATGTAAATCCCACACATTCAATTTTTGGATTAACTAGCTGCATTACTAATGAAAAAATATGGAGCCTCACCACCGGAGTCCCTTTGATGTAAAAGAAAATAAAAAACACAACAAGAAAAGAAAAAGAAAACAAAACGATAAAAACTGGGTGGTGGTAGCCATTATTAGACCCCCTATCCAACTATTCTCGAGGCTATATAGATGTTTTGACTCGTGCTACATCCGTTGCCCGAGGTTGGCTAGTCACTTTTGAAGGCTTAAGTTCTTTGCTGTTTAACATAATTTCTCTTTAGAAATTGCTTCATTATCAAGAATGAGGTCCATGAACTTGAATGTGAGATTGGCGACGTACTTTCTTAAATAGTAGCGCTCTACCAGCAGTTGAGAGGTTTTACCGTCAGAGGTGTTATTCTCAATGTTGAAAGTGATGAACAAGAAAACTGTAAAAAATGAATTGTAATATTTTTCATTGATTTCTGAATTTACAGAGAAGGGTTTATATACAACCCTGTGATGAAGAACACAACGGCTCAGCGGCTGCACATGACTTAAACAACAAGTTGTTGACCCTAACAACTTTCTAAACTAATTAAGCCACGTCACTAACTACTGTATAACAGATTTGGTTAGCTTAATTTTCAAGCTGCTTAATACGCGCCAATGGAAAGTTAACTCGGGGAAGGTCGAAGAGAGAGTCGTTGACTTAAAAAGTGCATGCGATTGATCGGATGTCTGAAATTTTGTAGGCACATACCGTACATCCAATTCTTTATTTTGAAACTTCTCTCTTAGGAAATGAACATCAACCTCAATGTGTCGAGTACGTTCATGAAAAGATGGATTGAACGCTAGCGTTATTGCATCCATATTGTCACACCATAAAACTGGTGGCTGAGATATAATTAGACCAAGCTCCTGGAATAAACCTTGAATCCATATCAGTTCAATAGTGGCTAGGGAAAGGGCTCTGTATTCAGCCTTAGTGCTGCTGCGAGCTACAATATGCTGCTTTTTGGAGCTCCATGCAATGGGATTTGATCCCAGATAAATGCAATATCAACTGGTGCTTCTTCTGTCATCAATACAACTAGCATAATCAGCATCAGCAAAGCCATGTAATGTCATTCAGGAGATTGGTTTGAAGAGAATGCAATGATGTATAGTTCCTTGTAGATATCTCAGTACTCGTTTGCAGGCTTTCCAATGATTGATAGTGGGTGAAGCCAAAAATTGGCTAAGTTTATTAACCATAAATGAGATGTCACGCCTGGTTAGGGTTAAGTATTGTAAAGCTCCAACAATGCTTCTGTACAATGTAGGCTGATCAAATTCCTTGCTATCATGAAGTGTAAAGTTTGCTAGATTTTCAGGTGCTCATATTTGTTTTAAACAAAAGTTCTCTGATGTACTTTGTTTATTTGAGATGAATACCTGCTGAGGATCTAGTGGCTTCTATTCCTAGGAATAAACTTACCTCTCCAAGATGTTTGAGAGAAAGTTTTTGATCAAGAACAGTAATGATTTGATAAATTACTGTGGGGTCATCACCAGTTATAAGGATGTCATCCACATAGATGAGAATGAGGAGGATTCTTCCTTGTTGCTGAAGGTGAAAGAGTGAGGGGTCTGGGAGAGAACTTTTGAAACGTAGCTGATTTAGAAAGCTTCTGAGTTTTTCATACCAAGCCTTTGGTGCCTGTTTGAGTCCGTAGAGGGACTTGACCAGGTTGCAAACATGGTTAGGCCTGGATTGATCAATGTACCCCTCTGGCTGTTGCATAAAAACCATTTCTTTGAGGTCACCTTTCAATAATTCATTGTTGACATCCACCTGCTGAATTTGCCAGCCCTTTGTAATTTCTAGAGAGAACATAAGTCAAATGGTTAGGTGCTTGATTACTGGACTGAAAGTATCAAAATAGTTTACCCCTGCTGTTTGTTGAAAACCTCTGGCTACAAGTCATGTTTTGCATTTGTCCAATGAACCATCTGCCTTTTTCTTGATTCTGAATATCCATTTTGTGCTAATGATGTTCATATCATGAGAAAAAGGAACAAGAGTCCATGTGTTATTGTTTGTTAAGGCTTGAAATTCATCATCCATGGTTGCCTTCCAAAGAGGCTGAGAAAGAGCTTCACTGACAGAGAGGGGTTCAGTTGGTATTGTATGAGGTGTGAGAAAGGCTTTTAGTTTGTAGATATCATTTATAACCCTGGTGATCATGGAGCTAAGGTATTAGTTTGAGGTAGATTAAGAGATGGAGAGGCCTGATTATTGTTTAAAGTGTTAGTTATTGATGCTGAGGAGGATGAGGGAGATCTACTGCTGAACAGGGTTTTCAAGGCGGTTTTTAAAAAATACCTTCTACAAAGTCTGTTTTCCAAAACAGACAATTTACGCCGGTCTTGAAAATACCTTCTAGAAAGTAGTAAAAAAAAAGAGATGAAAATACGAATTAAATACAAATACAATTATAAAAAACTCTAATACTCTCAGTAAAAATAAACCATATTTTCTATTAAAATGAATAAGTGTCTGTAGGATACATAATCATAAAATATTTAGGGAGTTAATCGAAAAACACGTCATTAATAAGTTGTGCAAGGAGTCGGACACTTGATACGAATAATAAGACGAATGTGAACTCTGTGAAATTTGACATGATCTTGATACGCATAATAAGTCAGACACTTGATATGAATAATGACCTTGAAGGAAGTTGCCTTCCCCGTCTTTGAAATTGTCTGTAAAACTGCTTCCGGCTTGATATTGCCTATCACTGTCACTTTTTGCTTCTCCATATCAATGTCAAATGAGTTATCAACACCGCGGTGACTTTAAAACAGTTATCCATCACCCTAAGATCGACCAGATTGAATTCATGACAGAACATATCCTTCGTCATGTGCTTGTTTTTCAATGGCCCTCGCTCTTCAGACGCCTTGCGATGTGAGAAGCGATAAAACCACCGGCTCCGATAATCGAGATCCTCAGTTTCTCCGAAGGCTAATAGATTGCCATGTCCAGGCTTTTATATGTGTAAGGACCCGTAGATGGTTTCTTCGATCGGGCTTCCAATTCCTAGGTGCGAGAATATTTAATTAAAGCGTATGAAAAAGAGATAAAGGATCGGGAAATTAATTCACGGTCTACTCTACTCGACTAAACGAAAAATAAAAAGCAAGAAATATTATATAGGAAGTCAGGATAGTAACGAGATTAATTAAGTATACCATGGCGAACTCAGTTAGGGCAGTATATATGAAGAGTTTGAATTCTTTGCGCAAGTTCGCAATTTAAATAGAGACTATTTTCTCACACAAAAGAAGAAGAATTTTTGTTTCTTATTATTGAAGTCTAAAATTTAATCACGTACTCTCTTCTATTTATTGTTCTGGGTTGTGGAACAATTCGTAGTCCTAATCCAAAACTAAGATTAACTCATGTAAACATGAGTTAGAATCAGAGCAGTATCAATGGCGTTTAATCAGTGACCAAAAATAAACATATCTCAACCAAAATTTATTCTCATCATACCCATAATCTTAATTAATTAATCACAATCATGAAAAAAACGCGTTTAATCAATAAATTAGAAAAGTTAAAAAATGTAAATTAATAAAAATTAAAGCTTACCCCACAACCAGTATCAATGGCGGTCTTAATAGACCCATCTTTCAAATTAATCAACTTCCCGATATCATCAATATACGCATCCGCGCCGTTGGGGAACATGGTTCCGCCGCCGGGGAACCTGAACCAGGGGTATTTTTTTAATTATCCCTTAAATTAATTCAACAAACATTTTAGTTTATTCAACATTTATCTTCTACTTAACTCTTCAGATACAATAATTAAGAAACATATATAAATAAGTAATATCTATACACTTCAGAAGGTAAATCTTACCTGTCCTGTGGCCACAATAACCGGGTCTCTCATAAGCTCGATCGATATTGGGCAACGAAAATCATCCGGAATGATCAAAAGAGAATCGGGTTCGTTCTTGTTCTCCTCCGTACTTTTGCACGACAACCTAACGTTCCCCGTACAATCACTATCCTTCGAGACACAAACCTCAGACGAGGTCGATGATTTCCTAATTACATTTTCTTCATTATAAACTTCATCCAGAGCATTTTCGACCGGGCCTTCCAATTTTGTGCTAACTTCGTGATCAATATTGCCAATATTTTCGACATGTAGACTTCCCATGAACGTGTTATGTGGATGAAACGAATCGATATATTTTTCCAACGGCTCTGATAATGCCCTTTGCAATAAGATTGAGTTTAAGGGCCCGCTGTACCTTTCGGTGGCCCATCTCAACTAGGTCCAAACTAAATCAACCTGGCGAAGGGATTATTATTATGTTAATATGTGTCTAATCCGAATAACAGAATAAAGATGATTAAAACTTCGAAACGAACCTGTTCTTGAACTTCTTCGGATATATCAAAATTGTCGTAAGGTAAGTTGCACAATGCTCTTTCCAATTTCCACGTTACGCGTTGAAATTGAAATATAATTTTTTTTGTCGCCCCATCCTTGAATTAAGAAAGTTAATAATAAATAAATAAAGGAAATTAAGCTTCAGAAAGGCATATCTTAACTATTCTTTAAGGAAAGATTATCCACAGTATCAATTCAAAACTACTTTTTCCACCTGGAAGCTAAAAACCACTTTTTTTATAGTCCCAAATGAAGTGCATCAATGTAATTAAGACTCCAACTGAAAAATCGTCAATCCAAACACACAGACACAGATAAAACTTCAAATAAATTCTACGTATAAACGAATAATTTCAAATTCATTTCTGAAAATACAACTTGTAGTACCATTTACCAACAATTAGAGCTAGCAAATACTCCAACTTGCCAAAAAAGACAACCAAATCAAAAGAACAAAAACTATAAACTACCTCCATCTGTGCATAAACATTTGGCATCTGACAAACCGCAAATTCCACCAAAGATCGATTCACCACTTTTTCCTGCCCAATAATAACTCGGCCAATTAAACCTTTATTTTTTAAAACAAATTATTATCTTCTCCTGCCGTAATAAATCCCAGCAACCGAATGAAAAAGATGCCGATGACATGGCCCGGAAGTCCTATGATGCCCATCTGACCTGTTTCCGTTCTCTTGCTGGCGAACTAAAGCCTTTTCAAAGTAGACAAGCATTGTTTAACTTGTATTTTTAATTTTGAAAAGACAAAAAAGTTCGGATCAAAATTTGGCGCCGTTGCTGGGGAAGGCTAAAGGTTGTAATTTTTGTGTTTGCTCTTCGTGATTTTTGTTGATGTTTTTATTTATTTTGTTTATGTTTCGTATTCGTTTGTGATTTTTATTTTTGTTCATTTTTGTTATTTTCCACCGATGCGTTGAGTGTTGTGATTGCAAGGTACCTTGACGACCAAGATTCAACAAGCCATTTTGAAAAAAAAAAAGATGTCTTACCCACCGTCCGATTGGCATGGCTTTCGACCATCCATTCCTTTGAGCTCCAAGATGCGGGAATACGATCTGGACGAGTTCTACTTTGATCAACTTCTGATTTTTCATGGGCTCCCGAGTGAGGATCCGTTCAACTTCATCCAAGAGTACGAAGCCATAACGGAAACATTCCCTCTTCTAGGCCTTACAAAGGATCAAGTGAAGATGCGACACTTCACCTACGCATTAAAAGATCAGGCAAGAAAATAGTTGACAAATTTAGAGTCCGACTCCTTGAACACGTGGGAGGAAGTGTATGATTGTTTCATGGGGTCGTTCTACTCATCTGAATGGAACCCACCTCTAAGTTCTTACAACTCGATCCTTAATGACCAACATACTTCGCCTAACCACTACAATCCGAGTTTTGAACCTCACCCCCACCACATAGCTCGTATCACCCGATCCTTAATGAAAATTATTATGATCCCGGTTTTGAACCTTCATACGCTCCCTCCGCCTCACCTTCTTATTACACGGGATATGACTCGTATGCTCCACCTGAATTTAATTCTTCCTCTCCGAGCTATGATTCTTATGCCCTTTTCCAACTCAACTCCCTACTACCCGAGCTATGAGGAATATAAACCAAACGATCAATTTTTGGTATGGCAGCAAGATCTAGAAGCTGAGACCATTCGTCATCGGGACAAACTTGCGCAATCGACTGAGAAATTCATGAAGAAAATGGATACGATGATGGGTCAAGTAGAGGCTTATGTGGAAATATTGTTAAAGGAGAGGGACAACCAAAAAATCCACTATCATTCCGATACCCCATTTGATAATGATCCTTGCTCGGTTTTCCGAGATAAGGAGGAGCAACTTACTTTTGACGAGCTGCCAATTTTTGATGTAGTGGAACCCACTTTGGAGTTTGGTGATTCAAGCTTGAATGCTTGTTTGGGGAAGGTGTGTGAGGAAATGGAGATTGAGGATTCGGTTGAGATCGCCCATTTTGCGATTTTTGATGAAGTTGTGGATAAAAGTGTAGGGGTGTTGCCATTAGAGATTCCAAACAAGGACGTTGGCGACTCGAACTTACTTACTCTTTGTGGAGATGTTGGAGTCGAGAAGCCGGTTTTGGAGGAGGGTGTGTTCTTTGAGCTGCATTGCGTTCTACCCGATGGTTTGATCAATCTTAACATTGAAGTGGTATAAGAGGCAATCAAGAAGGAGTTTAGGTCGGTCGATGATCATTGTTCGACCGATTTCCTAGTCATTCCGGTGACCGAGTATTTTTCCACACTTCAGCCGACTTTCGATCTCTTTTTTGTTATTGATTACTCACGTTTTCGACCTCTAAAGTCGGTTGGAGTTTTTATTTTTCTCATCATGGGACCTACTCATCGTGCCCACCTTGGTGATATTCATCACTCGCTATTGCTCTTGGATAATACTAAGGCATGGCACGATCATCATTTATTTCTGGATCCCGGATAACATCACTTTTGTAAGTCATTGAGCAAAAGACATTAAAAGTTGCACTTCTTGGGAGGTAACCCAAGGTATCATTTTATAGATTAAGTTTAATTTTTCTCATTTTTTTTATATATATTTTTGTTCATTATTAATTGGAGTTGGAAAGGTATGGTAATGATTTGTTGAGTTGTGCAGCAATTGTTGGAAATAACTTTGTTCCAGTTTGTCCGACCGGATGTGGTGACCGGTCGGATGAAACACACTGAACAGTTCATCCGACCGGATGGGAGATAATGACTGGTCGGATAAAACTCACTGGACAACCATCCGACCGGAAAGGCTCAGGAACCGGTCGGACAAAACCAATTGTACTACCATCCATCCGGATGGAAGCAAAATCCGACCGGATAACTCTGTAAAACTGTCACCCTCATTTACAAAGTTCCATCTTACCCTCTGGATGGCATGGAAATTTAGGCGGGCCCGAGCCCCAGTATAGTATCACTTTCTATCCTAACTCTCTCTTTTTTTTTTTTTTTCATTTTTAGTGTTTTGTTTTTGTTTGATTTTTCTTTTTTGTGTTATGTACATAGTGTCCGTTGTAACTATTTGACTAACTATTCGCATGATAATTGATTCGACGTTTTCCTTTTTCCTTGTTTTGATTTGTATGATAGCAATGCGGACATCGCTTACTTTTGTGTGTAGGGGGGTAGTCGTATATTATGCATGCGTAGTCATTTTGGTTGAATGGTTCTGTTTGAGTCTTTCTTTGTGACGACGTATGGATCGACCAATTGTTTATGTCAACGTATGTTGAAATCATTCTCATGCTTATTTGTGTTTGTAATGGCTTGCCTGTCGAAATCATGTATTGCATGATCTATCGTTGGAGTCTTTTGAGCTTGTTTAGTGAAGAATTTTTCAAAACCTACTTATATATATAATTATTTAAAACAACACTTAGTCTTTAGCAGTTTTGCAAAGCTTTTAAAACTCGACCACCTTGCTTTCAAAGTTTGAATAAAACCCCAGTAAGAAGCTTTGTTTGTTTATCAACATTTCATACTTTGATTCGATGAGTGTTATGAGAAGTCTCTGAAGTCACATGTGTATACACTAGTACAAAAACAGGATTCAAGAACAGGGATTTAAGAACGCCTCAGGAGGCGGCGTTCTTAAATGTCAGGCGGTGGCATTTTTGTAATAAAAATGTCACATACGAGAACGTCCTTTCCAAAGACGTTCTGGTATACTGGATATCCAGAACGTCGTTAAAAAGACGTTCTCGTATGTTATATATCCAGAACGTCGTTAAAAATGACGTTCTCATATGTTAAATATCAAGAACGTCTTTAAAAACAACGTTCTCATATTTTAAATATCGAAAACGTCTTTAAAAAAGATGTTCTTAAATGTTGTACTTTTAAGAACGCCTCTCTCGAGGATTTAAAAAAGATGTTCTTAAATGTTGTACTTTTGGATTAAGATTTATCTTTAATTATAATTATTCATTTTATCCTTTCATCTCCCCCGCTCGCCGCTCCTGCTCCACGTTTTTTTCCAATTTCTTCAAAAAATTTCGAAACTTCTGGTCATCAACTTCGGTGCCGGTTAATCGGATTAATGGATACCTACCCTCCGATGGTCTCAACCTTCCTACCCTCACATCCATTTATGTCAAACACAACCCCAATTCGAACAAGCAAAAACCCCTGCGATTTTGAGCGTCGATCCCCTTTTGGGGAAAAATGGCGATTCCTCGTCCGGCGGCTCTCCGGTTGAACTCCACCCTCACAGACCTTCGCCACTTGCTGTAGGTACTACCACGGCCATCAATTTCATCAATCGTATCCCAATTGATTCCGGCCGAATTGATTGCGAGGTCCGATCCCCTTTTGGGAAAACAGGCGAAATTCTGGCCGGCCCCTTTCCCGTTCAATTCGGGTTGTACAATCCTTCCCTACACCCAGTCGAAGATATCCCAATTGTCAATTTCAAAGAACGTGGCTCAATTGACGATAATTCGAACCCTTCTAGTGTCGCCCCCCTTTCAACTTTACGAGGCAAAAATGGACGAATTTGCTGCAACAGATTCAGATTGTTAGGTAGACTATATTTAGCTATTTATAAATCGGGTCTTAATTATTAGTTTAAAATCTGTCTCGTCTTTAGCCATTGCTGATAAATCTTTCAATGTTCTTCTGCAGGTTCACATTGGGTTCCAGAGTTTCATCATTGAAGCATTTGCCACGAATTGTTGTCTGTATAGTGTGCTAGACAAATCCTTCGAATTGCGCGATGTAAATACTGTAAGTTCAGTCCTCCAGTCAGAACTTTTGTTTAAGATGCAAATGTAGATTCTCTGTTCGAAATAGGCGAGTGTAGTATATCTCGATGTTTCAACAGATTTATACTCCATTATTATTTTTTTAGTTATAGTAGAATGTTATTATAAATGCTATTGAATCTATATGTTGCAAAGTGTGATTTGTACTGTCAATATATATATATATATATTCTGGTCTAGTGTATAGGGAGTTGGGGCCATACAATCCCCTCTTCATCTGGTTTTCTTAGTCGTGAAAAAGTTTTGCTTTTATTTATTTTTTGTTTCTTTGGTGCAAATTCCTAATGCTTTATTTGTTCAGGTGATTGAGTCTATTTATGGTCCAGTATGGTAGTAACCTAACTTTTTTTCTTCCTACTAAAAAGTTGACTTAGATATTCGCAATATGATTAAGAAATTCCTGATTGTTACTCGCAGCTAGGAATGTTCTAATCTGTGTAATAGGATTTCACGACTCCATTGCAAGAACCCAGTAGATTTCATTTATGATGCTTGTCAATGTAATAGGCTACTAATGTTATCTTTGTAATTGAACTGGTAAAGCTTGGACTATACAATTTGGGGTTTGGGCGTAATTTTCACTACATCATCTAATAGACTTATTACCTGTCACCCCCATTTCTTCTCTTTTTATATTTGTTTCCTTTGAATTATATTTATATTTTTGTGGTTTTCACCGTCATGCCTAAACCCATATTTATTATTTTTTTGGTTGCTGATTCCTTTGGCAGGTGGGCTTGTTTAATGAAATTGTATCGGTTCAAAAGGTCATGTATGAGAAATTCGGCAACGATTTTCTTCTTAGTTTTGTATCAAAAGGGTTTCAAAGTGTCCATTGCCCTGAAAACTTGGCAGAGCAGTATTGTTAAAAGCTACAGGTATTGTCATTATCACATTGCATCATGTTCTTTCCATCTTGATCTTATAGCATTACCAAGTAAAGCTCGTATATTTGATAAGTCTCAGATTCGGTAGTTGTCTTAACTACAAAAAATATCTTGACGTTCCTTCTAATTACCAAAAAGTCCAACTATCTTTATTACAAATACCCCATTGATATTTATTTATTCTRTTTTCAATGAATGTTTGTAATAACTTAGGGTGGGTAGGGGTGGGGGGTCTTAAATATTGTATTTTGAAAGATAATGGGGCTTTTTTGTGATTAGGATGCACATCATGGGAAGTTTTTACAATTAAACCTTTTTTTTTCTTTTTTCTTTTCCTTTATTTGATTTGATGCCTCTGTGGAGGTGYTTGTGTTTGCTCTTTTRTTATTTTTATGGAGGACTAGTGTCACTTGTGGTTTCATTATTGCTGGAAAAAATCACTTGGCGGATGAGTTAGTGATCAAAGTAAAAGATAAAAGAAAAGGAGTTGGTCTTAACACGTTTCTAGACTCTGTATGTTCTTTTAAACCAATTGCTGCATTGTATTGTGATGTGGGTGGTATAGTCTTTGTGAGGATGTTTTATTGATGAAACTCGATAAATGCAGGCCTTGTGGGATCGGTTCTTGCTAAAGAAGGTAGGGTGTCTAACGTTTCTAGACTCCTTGATGCAACAGGTTTGGTGTTTGTGCTCTTTATGTTTACATGGTTCCCTTGTCTTGTCTGCTAGAGTGGCCTTTCTACTGACATCTGTTCATCTTTTTCTATTTAATTGTTCTAGCTGACACAACTTGTTCCTACTCTTTTAGGGCATTGACAAATCAGTGCACAAGTAGGATGAAATGAGTTTTATGAATTTATGAGATAATTAAAGTATGTATATGCGTTTTTTGTTTACCCTGTTTTTATTGTTAAGATGATAATCATAGATTTTTTGTATCAAGATAATTATTACTGTGAACTCAAATTTTTTGGTTGGTAAAGGCACTCCGTTGTAGAATTGGCATTAGAGAAAGAAAGAGAGTGCTGTAATTGATAACAAATATTTTCTGATAGATTCAGTGCTTCTTTCCGTGAGTGCTTACTTTTGACATTCTTATAAAAGTTTGATATCTTTGGCACCCAAGTTTGACCACCTCTCATGATATTGTGTTAAAACATATGTTAAGTGCTGTTATTCAAGAAATGGATGAATATTTGAGCTTTTGCAGGTTAGTAGCCTTCACCAGGAATTGCAGCTCTTGGCATCTCATAGATCTGTTACAATTGTCACTGGAGGCGGATCAGGTTGCTCTAGAATACATTCAGTTATATAGAACAACAATAGATGTGTTATCATCTTTTTCAGAAACTTTGTATTTGATTTATAGTTGAAACTGTTTGCATACAGTAAAGTTTATGCAGTGTAGTTCCAATTAGGGGTGTTCATCGGTTCAAACCGAACCGAACCGAAGTTTCGGTTAACCGAAACCGAAGTTTGGTAATTTTAAAAAACGAAAACCGAACCGTAATACATGGTTCGGTTCGGTTCAAACCGAATTARATTTCGGTTTATTCGGTTCGGTTTTCGGTGAACCGAAATTTATTCAAAAACAAAATTATTCAAAAAAATTAATTTATTTAACAGAAAAATACATCTTTTGTTTTTCTGTTATAGAATCTTTTGTGTACTTTAGCTGAAATATGAGGAGTTGTTAGAGATGATAGTAATATAGTTTTCATAACGAGTGTTTTATTAGCACTCTCGGGTTTTTTGCAGCTCAATGTGGTGATGGAAGTTTCAATTCAATCTGCTGCCCATCGCCAAATGTCAACATCGGAATGTAATATTAAGCATTTGTATTTTTCCTTTCATAATCATGTGAAATTCTGATTGTGGGTGAGTTTTAAAAAATAATAAATAAATAGATGGTATGGAGATGGAGAATGAAATAGTAATAATGGGGTTTGGCAGCTCATTATGATTTGTGTTTATAACTTAAGCATGGTGTCTTGCTATGATTATGGCAATGAGAGCTCCCTGCTGAAAGTAGCGAGCAATTTCATTTTAATTGAAGATGGAAAGCCGAGTCATTATTGCAAAATTGCATGGCTTTGATGGCTCTCATTATTTATTTGTTGTAAACATCTAAATTATGTTCATTTTAAATGTCTATATGTCCGTTAACAAAGGAATAATTTAATATTTTGGGAAAAAATGTCATTAGAGTGTTTACAATTGTATTTTTTTTTCATGATCATTTTTTAAATTTATTTGAAAAATATAAAACTAAAAACTAAATTCGGTTTTCGGTTCGGTTAATTGAACCCCAAAACCGAAACCGAACCAAAAACTGATTTTTCCCAAAAACCAAAACTGAACCGAAAACCGAACCAAAGTTTTCAATTCGGTTTCGGTTTGGACTGAAATTTCGGTTTTGGTTCGGTTCGGTTCGGTTGGTTAACCGAACTGTGCACACCCCTAGTTCCAATATGTGAAATTAGAAATCTTTTATAGCATGCTAAATATTTTGAGGTTGATATCTGCAATTGCTCTTTACTGCGGCATTTAGCAGATTTTTTTCCCTTCATTTTCTCATTCTCCTTATTCGTCGGTTGAGCACATTAAACAAACAGACTCATTGACCTCACCTCTTATAGAGGACCATTTATCCTAGTGAGAGTTGGTTCAAAATGCCAATGTAATATATATGCTTTAATTTTTCTGTCGTTAATAGATTGGCTTTAATTGTGTGTTAATTTCTGGGTATGATAAAAATGCAAAAATGGACTGGAAGTTGCATTTTGTCTCTAGATGCTGAATATCTTTATTGTAAAGCAAGTCTGCTATTCTGTTATTGTTATACCATTGTTCTAGATCTAATGGAAACCATTGATGGTCTTGTTTAAATTAACTCTTTTCTTCCCCATTTCTGAATATCTTATGATGCCTCTAGATGTTTTTGATTGATTTTTTTTTTTAACGTAATCAAAGTCATACTGCTGACTGACTGTATCTTCTACATTTTACAGGATCTGGCAAATATGGTGTGGTTGTTATTGTTGTAGTTGTTGGATATGGCTATGTTTGGTGGAAGGTAATTTCGTATTATAGTTGTGATTTAGTGAACACTTCTGATTTATTTCGACGATATTTCTTCATGATTTCTCAAGATACCACTTCTTTCATCTCTGTTTCTTATAGATGCACTTTAGGTTTGCATCATCACCTCATGTTAACTGCTGATGTTATTAGTTATTCCAATACATTTTTTGATTTTTGGTGTTGTGGAGTCCTTATAATAAATTCCAAACTATAATGTAGAGTCCTCTCACTTAATCACTCCCAAGGGCTTGGCTTTATTCAAGTTTTAAGATAAAATATCTTCTATAAAGCAAGAAACTCAAGTGCTTTCAGTTTTCAGTACCTCAACATATGCTCAGTGGTATTAAAAACAGTCCTGTTAGCACACAGTGTTGATTGATGCTCTTTTCATGGCAAGGCATGAGAATCTTGGTATTGCATATGGATCAGGAGTTTCATTGTGCTAGAAAATAACCCTTCTAATACATGGGGGACTTATAAATCACTCTTCGTGTCGGGCTATCTTGTCGAGACCTTGTAACTCACTCTTATAAAATTTATCATCTTCAGGCAAATGAAGTTTTGTTTTCCGTATAACCTCATGGTCATTTCTTTCTTTTATTTGTAAAAACTTGAATATTCATGTCATTGCAGCACTAATATTTAATTTCTTTTTGTGTGTGTTGTGTTGTAAATATAAGCCTGCCATGCACTTAAAGGCGATTGTTGCCCATCCCTTTTTATTGGCTTATTGGTACTATATATAATAGTTATCCACATGCAGGGTTGGAAGCTTTCAGAAATTATGTTTGCGACTAGGCGTGTCTTAAATGATGCATGTTCTTCTGTAGCTAAACAGCTTGAGACTGTTTACTCCTCAATTTCGATAAGTTTTTAATTCACAGTTTAGTTTATTATCTGGTTCATATTGGGAGTTTACTCATTCAAGACAGTTATTTTTTTCCTTGCATAAGATTCCCCTAGTACTTGAAGCTATTATTACTTTAAGTATATTCATTGATTTAGTTCATATGTTTTGTCTGAAATCCTGCTCTAATTCATTTGATTTAGAGAATGCTATTGCATATGACATGTATTATGCACTCCTTTTATCCACCAACTTTTTCTTAAACCTTTCCAGACCACCAGAAGGCATTTGTCCTCGAAGATTGACAGTGTAGATTGTAAAATTGATGAGTGTGCTGATAATACATCTGCAACAAAAGAGGAGGTTAGGCAAATTTAGTTCGTCATGTTTGCCCCCTRTATTTTTTTTTATTCCTGTCGAGTTACCGAGTATCAATTTGTATAGGTCTCTGAACTTCGAGGTGATGTGAAACTGATAGGTACAGATGTCCAATCTGTTCACCATGTTGTGAGATCTCTGGTGACTAATCTCTCCCCTTCTCTACTTTAGTCGGTCTCTCTATGAATCTTGAGTTAGCTCGGTGAGATCAGAAATTAACCTTGATCTTCTTCCATGTCACAGGAAACTAAAATTAGCAGGATAGAAGGAAGACAGGTAAATAAAGCTTTAGCTTGCAGGAACCTTCATTTTGTGTATTCTATGCTGAACTGAGTCTATTAAGCATTTCTGCCTAATGACGTTATCTTTGTGTTTGTCATCAATGCAGAATGAAATGAATTTTGGAGTGGGTAGTTGGTTCATTTCGTGAGGAATCTTGAGAACAACGGGAGTGTGGAGCAGATTGAGGCAAGATTAATATATCCTTGTCCTTTCTTTTCTTGTGGTTATTATTATATATATGTCTTTTTAATTATTAGAACGGTTTCCAGAGGGGGCTGCATCAAGTTCATTGAGTTCTGCTCTGGAATTGCCACAAGTATCTCCATCAAGGGTGAGTAATTATCTGGTTAATATGCAGTTGCCTTTTATGTTGTGACCAAAACTTGTGTATGCCTGCCTAGCGGAGTATTTTATTTAGTTTAGTTATCCTCAGGGTTTTCCAGTTTTTTTTAATGACTTTTTTGGGGTTTTATTTTTTTCTCCTCATTTTTCAGGGTTCTTTTTTATTATTTTTATTTTATTTTTTTTTGTATATTTTGGTATTTTCTTAATTTTAAAAGTTCTAGAGGATCTGCCTAGCGGTTAGGCTATCTATCTGACAACATTAGTAGTGTACTGAGTTATACAAGTTTACTTGTTTGTGCTTCACAGACTCTCTCTCTCCCGACCAATGCTTTACCTGAGTCGCCTTCAACCTCTAATGATGTTGGATCTCGAAGCAAACAGGCTTTGGAAAGGAATAAATAGGTGATTAATTTTGGGGATCTTGATTTGTGAAGACCTCGGTAGACGAGGTATACATACTTACACATACAGAGATTTATTTTGTATTAGCTTAGGCTATTGGGCAAGTTATATTCTTGCTTGTTCCATCCCCCTGATATTTTACTCCTAACAATAAATTTATCTCTTTTTGTGAGATAAATCCAAACTATCTGTGGATAACTTGAATGGTAGCAAAATAGGTACTCATCGACTTTTGTGGATTTCTATTTTAGACTTGGTGATCGTGTATTTGGATATACTTGGAGATCGTGTATTTGGATACTTGTGTTGT
Source organism: Phtheirospermum japonicum (assembly GCA_014905375.1). Classification (NCBI taxonomy): domain Eukaryota; kingdom Viridiplantae; phylum Streptophyta; class Magnoliopsida; order Lamiales; family Orobanchaceae; genus Phtheirospermum; species Phtheirospermum japonicum. The sequence continues at coordinate 21,464 of BMAC01000268.1, read as the reverse complement.
TTGGATTGACATATTATGGTGATTGTGTATTATTGTTATTAATGACATGTGTTGGTGATCTTGGAATTATGTTGTTTGGATTGACATATTATGGTGATTGTGTATTATTGTTATTAATGACATGTGTTGGTGATCTTGAGATTATATAAATGAAATGTTTTTTGTGATTTAATTAGGTACTAGAATTGTGATATATGAGCAGGCCTGGAAAAGGAGATGAAATTCCAGAAATGTAAAAATCTAGAACGGTTATCAAAAAACCGTTCTAGAAAACAAAGATTCTAGAACGCCTGTTTTTAGAGGCGTTCTGGAAAGTATACTTTCGAGAACGGCTGAAAAAAGACGTTCTCGAAAGTATACTTTTGAGAACGCCTATTTTTTTGAGGCGTTCTCGAAAGTATACATTCGAGAACGCCTGTTTTTTCAGGCGTTCTGGAAAGTAAACTTTCCAGAACGTCCCTTTTCCAGACGTTCTCGAAAGTATATTTTCGAGAACGCTGTTTTTCGAGGCGTTCTGGAAAGTATACTTTCGAGAACGCTGTTTTTCGAGGCGTTCTGGAAAGTATACTTTCGAGAACGCCTGAAAAAGGGACGTTCTGGAAAGTTATTTTCCAGAACGGACGAAACCTGAAAAACCGACTTTCTAGAACGGATGAAATTTTTTTAAGAACGTCTCTGAAAATCGTTCTTGAAAGCCTGACAATCAAGAACGCCTCAGCAGGGCGTTCTTGATTGTCAGGCTTTTAAGAACAGCTCCATACAAAACGCCTCAGCAGGGCGTTCTTAATCTGCAGAAACAGGCGTTCTTAAAAGCTGTTTCTGCACTAGTGATATTAGGTTTTGAAAATGACGATAGGCACATATAAAACCCGATTCCAGCTATATTCAAAAATAAAAACCACTATAAATTTCTAATAAGCCCTTTTGAGCCTTTATTCCATATCTTTGTGTTCCATGAGCATCATTATAGATCTTATTTCATTTAATTTTATGAGATGAGAGTTTATTTATTATTGGTCTATTGATATTGACGATTGGAGGGTGGGAATTAGTGGGGTTCATAATAAAAAAAAAGAAAATAAAAAAAAGAAGATGAAATATAGGGTGCTTGAGTTCTTTAAGAGTATCTAGATATTAAGAATAAAGCCTATGTATAAAGGCAAGTATTCGGGTTTTGGGGTTAAAAATAGCCTTAGTTATAAAAGGCTAAAAATAATGGTACATGGTTGTTTTGGGAGGATTGAGGAGCAAAACTATGCTCTATGCTTAAAACTGCTTGATTGAGTGAGTTATTGATGCGTTTGTTCGCAAGTTAGCCACACGTCTTTATATATGACATACCTTACCAAAGAGCCTACATTACAACCCTAAAAAGTCCTAATCTGATTCTTGACTGAATTTGCACACATATGCGATGTATGAGTCTTTGATTTTCATGAGTCGTTGAATGCATGTTTATGTCGATCCGAGCGTATACACTTACCTTTTGAAAAACACAAGGGAATGAGTGCACCATTATATATTTCCCTTTTGTGAGGATGCATTCTTTTGATTTCAAGGTGAAAAGTAACACGACCTTAGCTTAAGAGTTTTCGACAAAAGTATTTATATTTGCAAAACTATATTATATACACAACATGACTCTTTGATCTAGCTACATTCATGCTTACGTGGTTTTGATTCTTTTGTTTATTCGAGGACGCACAAACCAATATAGCATGTGGTGGTTGATTCGCACGTTTTTGTCACACTTTTTATACATATTTTGAGTGTGTTTTAGTTAGATTTGTTGTTAATTTTGGTATAAGTTGGATAGATTGAGTATATTTTTGTATTTATGTATCTCTGGCTTATTTTATCATGTTTTATGTTTATTTCAGAGATTCTGAAGTGTTTTGATCGTAAGATGGATGAGTGTGGGCCTGCGAGTGGAGTTTCAAAGAAATTGGACCCCGATTTGACGTATTGCCTGCGACACTGGGTATGTTGTCCACACTGGGTTATCCAATGTCAGAACATCCGGTCGAATTGACCGCACGACCGGTCGGATAAAAATCACTGGACAACCATCCGGTCGGATGGACCTAACTCCGACCGAACGACACTGGGTAAGTCGCCCACACTAGGTTACCCAGTATCAGGCGTTACAAACTCGAAATTTGAAAAATCTTCAGTTACGAAATGGTTTCTAAAGCCATTAAACCCCAGAAATATTAGAGGGTGAAAGGGGGGATTTGAAGGCTACAAAAGGCCAAGAACTCATCCACATTCATTCATCCTTAGACGAAGGATCCCTCGTCCGGTTCTTGATAGATTGTTCGAGAAGACATTCTCGAACCTCTTGGGGATGACAAATCAAGTGTGTTCTTGAATCGTAGATTCGGTACGTACCACGATGGTCGTAGCATCTTGGGAGTCCGTGACAGCTTCCAAGGCTCGACTCGTAGACGATAATCCCTCCGGAGTAGATGAATATAGTTCTTGCAAACATCTCAATTTCGTACTCTCTAAACTCTACTTTAGTTGTATGGTTGAATGTTTGAACGCTTTTGGTTTCGATAGTTAATGTTTATTTCAATATTTCTTAATTGTGCGATTGCCGCCCGCCCTGGTTAATCTAGTTGGTAATGTTCTTGGTTACAATTGCTAGTTTTATAAGTAATTTAGTTAATGTTGGATATGTGTTCGACGAAATTCTTGAGTGACAATTCATAGTTTAAATCTCGTAGTTAAGTGCTTGCGAGGAGATTGACGACCTCCCAGCAAGAGTAGTATAATTCGCTGCTTAGTTTGATTAACGTAGTAAATTGAGATTGACGCCCTCTAGCTAGACTAACTCTAATGATGGTTACCTTCTGAATGATAGAACAAAACCCCTTTTGTCCGTGTGTTTAGATTAGTCTTTTTCCTTATTTCTTGTTCGTAAAAACAAAAACATAAATAAATTTTGATTAATCTTCCTCGAGAGATCGACTCGAGTTAACTTGTCAAGTTTACGGTGACTCCGTTCTCTTGCGGGCGAACTAAAGCCTTTTCAAAGTAGACAGGTATTGTTTAACTTGGATTTTTAATTTTGAAAAGACAAAAAAGTTCGAATCATCTCAGCGGCTGCAATGACTTAACCAACAAGTTTTTGACCCTAACAACTTTCTATACTAATTAAGCCACTTCACTAACTACTTTACAACAGATTTGGTTAGCTTAATTTCCAAACTGTTTAATACTCAAAAGTAAACATTGTATGAGAGAGAGAAAATGATTGTAGTAGATTTTTTTAAGAGGAAGGGATGAGTGACAAAATTGATTTCTAGAAAAAAGATTTAAATAAACATGAATGGCTACGTGAGGAAATGAATTGAAAGGTATACCTCATCTAAAAAAATTATGCCTCCCCCGCGTGGACTAATTAGAGAATGGTAGACGAAACGGTATCTCTGCAGGTTTACTCTGAAAAGTCACGATGGAATTTGAGTGTATATTGGCTCTTTGTCTTTTGTCAATTGACAGGAGTCCTATTGGATATCCGAACCATTGAATGGTTGCCAACTCATCAGAAAGTCGGGTAAAGGCTCGATCTAGAGTAATAAAATTAGAGTTTAAATACACACACACACACACACACACACACATATATATATATATATATATATATATATATATATGGTTAAGAATTAAATATTAAACTATATATTGGGCATCTTATTGTGAGAAATACTGGAAAAACAATAGAAACCATATTTGGATATTCGTGTTATACCCAATATGAGCTCAATAAAAGGGATGGTACAACTAAGTCAAAAAACACTTGTGCGAAAAGAGAATTTGAAATTAGAATAAGAGAAATAGGCATATGTTATAAGAAGAATGGAGGTTCACAAGTCAAAGTCTCGTTTGGGAAGATTAATAAAAGATCTTCTAATCTTGGGGGGTATCTTGGACTATTGTATCTCCATACAGGTTGATATCTCATTGTTTCTTGCATAATCAGTTTGTTTATGGTCTCAATTCGAGCTTGGCACTCAGACCGACTTCATGAACACGGATCCCCACCACTTGAATGAGGCCATCTCATCTGAATTCCCTTTCCAAATGAAGGGATATCACATCCCCATATGAGTGTTATCCCTATCAATTGTACATCGAGCTAAAATTTTCTCTTCTACTCTATCTAGATCCCAGTGGAAGTATTCTATGGCACCCAGAATGAGGTGTTTTAAATATGCCATTATGTTGTGGTATTTTTCAAGGATTTTTTCTTGGTAGGACTCTAAAAAGCTTTGTCCCACCTCAGAAAGTAAGAACATTTTATAGCCCTCCAACATACCTTATTTCCTAGCTGCCTCGTTGTTAGTAGCTGGCGTATTGCTCTTCGAAGTATTTCAAATCATCCCATAGTTTCTTTATTGAAGTGTTAGTGGGTGATGCTTTGGATTTGGAAACTTAAAGCCTTTTAGGCCATCTTAGTATATCTTTGACATGGGCTATTGGAGCGCTCTTTTTATACACCCGAGAGTGTGCTTATATTAGTTGTTGCTTCAATTTTGCCACTCAAGAGGAGTTTTTTTTCTTCTGATTCTTCTTGCACAGTCACCTCGGATAGGGTGATGGCCAATGCAAATATTAGTGAGATGGCACATCATGAAATGAGTCAGCCTGGTCTTTGAGTATTCAAGGGCTTTCCAAAAATCAACATCAGGTACCATTGAACAGAATTGTCTCATATTGCTTGTGTCCGCTAAATTTCTCTCATCGAGAGGGCACTGATACTCTCATTGGTTCAGATCTTGATCCTCCGGGTAGGGCCGGACTGTTCACCCGATGTTTCTTCTGTTTGCCCATTGTATTAGGGTGCATGAGGGAAGTTTGAGTATGACCATGCAATGATGTAAGAGAGGCAGGTAGAGATTTGGCTTCGGTGTCCATTGTAAGACTTTTTGCCTTTGCAGCCTGTGTGCTTTCACTTTCTTTTGAGTGGTGGAGAGATTATCAGTAGGCATCTCGGATGGTGTAGATTTGAACTTATTGACAATGAATCTACAAAATAATTCAGTGATATATGAAGTGATTATGGTTAAAACAGGATGGTATGGTTATGATTATATATAATAATTCAACTACCAAGATCGCATATGAGATATATGATCTTTTGGTTTATCCTAAATTGGGATAGAAGCTGAGGCGAACTGGTTAAAATAACACCACTGAAGGGACGATTGTTCCATTTCAAAATCTGGGCGCCCCAAGCAATTAGATGAGTTTTATTGGGGATTGTTTGGTCTTATGGAGTTAGATTTCCCACCTGTTCGGAAGGAAATGGCCATGATCCTGAGGTATGTAAGAAGAATAATTTGGTCTTTGAATGTTTTAAGATCACTTAGAAAGTGAGCTTTATGGTGTTATGTTAGATTAACGAAGTTGGTTTGGGAACCTTTATGTCCAAAAAAATAGTGGAAGAAGTTCATATTGGGTTCTACTTTATAAAATCTTCATAAGATTATGTATTCTACCATGAGGCAAATAGAGTCCAAAGGGAACTGATTGAGAGGTAATTGGTGTTTTGCTCTAACAACGATAACGAAAGGTAGAAAGGTAGGCACATGCCCCTGTATACTTTATCTCTGAAAAAAGTGAGGTTATTTTTTGGAGGATTTTTGGCTATGTCTAATTGATTAGGCTGTCCCATTGCAATAATTATTGGCCTTAGAGGCCCAATAACTATTAGGGGTTGAGGTAAGAATTCAGAAAAGAGCTCTCAAGAAAGAATATATCCTTTTGGTATGAGAATACCTAGTTTCTTTGTAAGGGACAAGATTCCTTTCTGATGGAACAAGTCTTTGCTTCTTAAAAATACGGACTCAGGCCCGAGAGTCAATGGAGGAAATCAGTTTATGCACTCATTTTCTCTACCATTAATAGTTCCATCTATAGTTTAGCTGCACTTTTCATTTAAAATAATAGGTAATATAAGCCAGAAAATGTATATATTTGTTGTCCCACTTACTTTTTGGGCCAGGGTCTCTCTACCCCAAAGTTGGACCAAACGTACACACTAAACAATAGGAAAAAAGATTGGGATCAAGATGTTGGTGCCTTCTTCACCAAATGTTTTCTATGATGTTACATTTGGAGACATTATCATAAATTATGTCCAGAATCCCATCATCATCCATCAATTTTGCCTTGGTGACTTGTGTAGGCATAGAGAAGACTCGTGTGTGGTGATTACCTAAACTACTTCTAAGATTATAGTCTTAAGGATCTTAAATTTAATTAAGGACCTTGAGTATTTTTGTTTAATGGATTTAAGTATATATCTTTGGTTTAGTTGTTAGATAGGATATGTGCTTTGATCTTTAGTAGGAACCACTCATAAATATTTATTAGTTAAAAAATATAAATTATGTACAATATATAATGGGTATTAAAACTGTTATGACTTATTTAATAATATTATTCTTGTGTATATATTGAAGTGTATATCTCACTTCTTATTATGAGGATTTAGTTTCCTTGTATATAAGTTTACTTGTATCCTTTGTGATTATTTAATAGTGGAAGACTGATTTTCCTTTAGTGGCTCCGCTTCATCTTCATCATCGCATGAGCTTGAATTCTCTTACTTTTTTTGGATCCATATCCGATTCTACCTTCTGTCGTACCGATGTCAATGTCATCCATCTCAATTACGCCTTCCACTCCTTATTTTGAAGACGAGTCACCTATTAAATCATTTCCAGTGCCTTCTCCCATTGCTTCGGTTCTATCTCCTCATGACTCATCGCCTTCTCCAAGCTCCTGCGCCTTTAGCTCGAATCCACTCAATGCGAACTCGTTCTCAAGATGGCATTTTCAAGACCGTTCCGAACAAAGTTTTGAAATAGTTCTATTGATCGCCACAAAACTCGTCTTGTGGCTTAGGGTTTTACTCAACTTCCTGGATTTGATTGTGATCACACGATTCCTATTTTCAAAGCTTCCATTGTTTGAGTTATTTTTTCGCTTGCCATTTTAAAAAATTATTTTATGCATCAGATCATCGTAAATAATGCCTTTCTTCATGGTCGTCTTAGCAAACCTGTATTTACGGAGCAACCTTTGGGTTTCGGTGATCCGGTCCACACATCCTATATTTGTCGCCTCAGTAAGGCAATTTACGGTCTCAAGCAGGCTCCTCGTGCTTGGTTCCAGCATTTTTGTGATTTTCTTATCAACTTAGGATTTGTGGAAAGTAAGTCTAATACTTCCTTGTTCATCTTCTGCCATAACCGCATTTGCTCTATCTCTTGGTTCATGTAGATGACAACATCATCATCACCAGTAGTGACTCATCTTTTATTGCCCTCCTTATTGCCCGTATCCTCAAGGAGTTTGCCATCAAGGATCTTGGTTGCTTGAATTATTTTATTGGCCTTGAGGTTACTTACACCTCTTATGGCTTATTATTGGGGCAATCCAAGTATGCCCATGACATTCTCCTTCAGGTCGATCTGCTTGATTCAAAACCTATTTCAACTCCACTGGATATTGATGAGCTTCTTCAAGTCAATGGTGACCCTTATCCAGATCATATCTTGTACCGTTCTCTTGCCAGTGCTTTTCAGTACCTCACTATCACTTGTCCGAATCTTTCTTTTGTCATTAATACAATTAGTCAGTTTCAAGAAAACCTAATTATTGATAATTTTCGATCTGTGAAGTGCATACTTAGATATGTTAAAGGCACTATTGGTTCTGGCCTTGACTTCTCTTGTTGGCTATCTACTCTTATGGGTTATTCTGATGCTGATTGGGCTCATTGCTTGGATACTTGGTGATCTACTTATGGCTGCTTCATCTTCTTGGGTCTAAACGTTGTTTCCTGGAGTGCTAGAAGCAGCTGACGGTCTCTCGCTTTAGTTGTGAGTCCGAATATAGAGCCATGGCAAATCCCGCCTCAGAAGTAATATAGGTCACGCTTCTCCTTCGTGAGCTTCACGCTTTGCCACCTGTCGTCCCCACACTTCTATCGGATAAAAAAAGTGCTTTATTTTTTAGACAAAATCATGTTGCTCACAAATGGGCAAAAAACATCGACATCGATTATCACTTTGTTAGGGAACTTGTCTCCCCAAGCGCTTGATTACCAAGTTTGTTCCTTTCAATCTTCAGATTGCGGATACATTCAGAAAGAGCCCTCCCCAACCTCTCTTTGAATTGTTCCAAGCTTAGCATTGGTCCCCATCCGCTTCCCTTCTGAGGAAGTGTTACTTAGTCAATAATATTATTCTTGTGTATATATATTGAGTGTATATCTCACTCCTTATTATGAGGATTTAGTTTCCTTGCATATAAGATGACTTGTATCGTTTGTGATATTGGCACTGTTCACCTGATATTGAAAGGATTTTAAACGTTTCATCGTCTTGTCTTGCAATGGTTAGTCGAGGGGAAAATTACTTTTTTAGTTCATTATAGTGTCCACTTTTCAAATAAGGACGATGATATTGTCCAGTATCAAAACACCTACACTAAGTTGTTAAAATTATCAAAAATATGTACAAAATTATACCAATCGGGCTTTTTTGTTGAATTTGCGTGATTCAATACTTTCTTATCATTTTCTTTAATTTTAAACAATAATTGAAGGAAAAAAACTGAGAAAGAAATTTATTTTGGTCCATTATTTTGGCCACATTCCAGAAAAGGTACGTGACAAATCAAACCACATCTGCTAAGTTAGTCAATTCATCAAAAGGTCCAATAAAGCTTAATCGGGGTATTTTTCTGACGTGGCATTATTCTATTTTCTTATCATTTTTCTTTAATTTTAAAGATTAAAAAGACAAAATTCTATTTGCCCTTCGTTCTTTTTCCTTGAACCAAATTAATATATTTTATTAAATAATTTTTTTTTAAAAAAAAATAGTGATAAACATAAAAATTTAAATTAGATTTTAAAAAATTATAAAATAAATATAAAAATTTATAATTTTTTATTATTAATAATATTTTAATTAATAAAATTAATAAAACTAGAAATAAATATAAGAATATAAAATAGATTTTAAAAAGTTATTAAAACTAAAGATATTTATATGAAAAAATCTAATTTTATTCATATAAAATTATATATATGTTTAATAATTTATTTATGGTTTTGTATTTATATTTAATTGAATTAGCTAATATTTTTATTAATAATTATTTTCTAATATATATTTCTATATTTATTTTATGATTGTTTATTGATTTAATCTTTATTAATTAGATTAAAGGAAAAATAAAAGAAAAGGGATGGTAAAGCTTATTTGTAATGTTTATAATTATAGGAAAAATGATAAGAAAATATAGCACCACGCCACGTTAGCAAAAATCTCGACCAAATCATTTTTGGATATTTTTTGATCAATTGGTCAACTTAGTGGACGTGGTTTGACGACGGTCAATGTAACGTACCTTTTTTGAAATGTGTCAATATAATGAGCCAAAATAATTTTTTTTTGAATTAATGTTTAAAATTAAAGAAAAATGATAAGAAAATATTGTATCACGCCACATCAGCAAAAAAGGCCGATCGGGATAATTTTGTACCTTTTTGATAATTTCACCAATTTAGTGTAGGTGTTTTGATACTGGACAATATCATGATTTTTTTTCGAAAATGCACAATATAATGGATTAAAAAGCAGTTTTCCAGTTAATCGAGCACCAAGTATGTTGTCTTAATATTGGGAAATAATTGTTAAATATATGTAAATATATTTTGCTGTTTATAGTTTAGGAATGTTAATATTATGTTTCTTAGGTTTAGGCTTGATGCTTGCTAATGACCTCCTTAATATTAGGCTATAAGCATGCGTCAGTTATATATGGTTTTATATATATACACGCTTATGTAAATGTAATTGATTTTAGGAATTATTCTAATATGGTATCACATTTGTAGGGCAAAACGATCCTTCTATCTTCCGCAACACGCCCTAGCCTTCTTCTCCATTAATCTTCTTCCTTTTTTCCCTCTTTTATTTCTTCTTCTTCACCATGTCGGAAAGCAAGAGCTCTTTCCATCCGGCTCTTGCGGTTTCGAACATTTGGAACCATATCTCCATCACTCTCGAAATGGAGATGTTCAATACTCCACATGGGCAGAACTCTTCAAAATCACTGCACGTTCTCATAAGGTCCTTCATCACATTATTCCTCCTGCCAAGGGTAAAGAGAAGGTTCCTTCAACCGACAATGAAAAGGAGTTATGGCCGACTCTTGATGATACGGTTCTATCTTGGATTTATGCTACCATCTCTAACGACCTCTTGCACACCATAATTGAACCCGACACCACGGCCATGGAAGCTTGGGATAGGCTACAAGATATTTTTCAAGACAACAAGAATTCCCATGTGGTGACTCTTGAAGCCGAGTTCTCCAATACCAAAACGGAGAATTTTCCGAATGCCTCGGCTTATTGTCAGCGCCTCAAGTCTCTGGCAGATCAGTTGAAGAATGTAGGAGCACCGATATCGGCTAGCCGCCTGGTAATTCAGTTTGTTTCGGGCCTCACAAGGGCATATCGGGGTGTCGGTACTTTGATTCGATAGAGTGACCCTTTGCACTTTTTTTATTAAGCTCGGTCTATGTTGACTCTTGAAGAGGCTGGTTTGGCGAAAGAGGCTGCCACAGGGTCGGAATCTTCCATGGTGGCTGCTTCACAGATCGAGTTTGATAACTCCTCGGGTTCGACCCACTCTCTACAACGTGGGAAGAATTCTCGCAAACAGAAAAACCCAAACCGCAAGTCTGGCGGTAATGGTGGTGGTGGCCGTGGGACTGGTGGCTGGACAAATTCCACTGGCCGAAAGGTCGGTGGCGGAGGCGGTCAGTCGCAGCAGGGGTTCACTTCTGGTCAACAACAATGGATGTCACATCAACAATGGCTGGGTTTTTCTCCTTGGGGTTGGATGTCTCATTGGGCTGCACCTCCTTGCCCATATCCAGCCCAAGGTTGGGCCCAACGTTCACCAAACAACAAGCAGCAGCCTGGTATTCTTGGCCCACGCCCATAAGCATTTGTGTCCTCAACAAATGGGCAGCCCACATCTTATTCTCCAACTAATATTGTCGCGGCTATGCACACAATGTCTATAAATCCACCTGATCCGTCTTGGTACATGGACACCGGAGCTACGTCTCACATGACATCTTCCAATGGTAAAATCTCGTCTTATTTTAATTTGAGCAATCATTCTAGTGGTATTATTGTCGAAAATGGTCATACTATTCCAATTCGCGATTACGGTCACACTTCATTGCCTTCCCCTAACACCCCTTTGTCATTAAATAATGTTATCCATGCTCCCAAGATTATCAAACAATCTTATTTCTGTTCGAAAATTTACTACTGATAATTCTGTAACAGTTGAATTTGATCCTTTTGGGTTTTCTGTGAAGGGTTTTCGGACGGGGAGCCTAATAATGAGATGTGATAGTCAGGGTGACCTATATCCTCTTACCATTTCCACAAACAATCAATCTCTACATTCTGCTTTTGCAACCGTCTCTTCTTCTCTCTGGCATGATCGTCTGGGTCATCCGGGTGCTCCAGTTTTAGATGCTCTTAGACATAATAAAAGCATTGAGTGTAATCGTATTTCTACTTCTTGCATTTGTCGTTCTTGTGTCTTTGGAAAACATGTTAAGTTACCATTTGTTTCTTCTAATTCGAGTACTTTAATGCCTTTTGACATTATCATTGTGATCTTTGGACTTCTCCTATTTTGAGTTCTATGGGGCATAAATATTATGTTTTGTTATTGGATGATTATTCTAATTATCTTTGGACTTTTCCTTTAGCTAGGAAGTCGGATGTCTTTGACAATTTCTTAGCTTTTAAGACTCATATTCTCACCCAACTTGAACGTAATATTAAGAATGTGCAATGTGATAATGGGAGGGAGTTTGATAATGGTCCATTTTGGGAATTTTGTAAAACTCATCGAATGTCCTTCCGTCTCTCTTGCCCTCTTACCTCTCCTCAAAATGGTAAATCCGAAAGAAAAATACGAACTATCAATAATGTCACCCGTACTCTTTTAGCTCATGCCTCTCTTCCTTCTTATTTTAGGCATCATGCATTACAAATGGCTACTTATCTTCTCAATGTACTTCCAAGTAAGTTTTTGGTAATGTGTCTCCTCTTCAAATACTATATCAAAGGGTACCTTCCTATTCTCACATTCGGGTTTTTTGTTGCTTGTGCTATCCTCTCATTCCTTCTACCACTATTAATAAGTTGCAACCCCGATCGACTCCTTGTGTATTTTTAGGATACCCTCCAAATCATCGTGGCTACAAATGTTATGAATTATCTTCAAATAAAATCATTATTTGTCATCACGTTATTTTTGATGAACATGTCTTTCCTTTTGCTAAATTGCATACCCCTTCCCCTCATACTTATGATTTTTTGGGTGATGATGTCTCGTCTTACACTTTTCACCATTTACAAAATATGTCCAATGCACAAGCCCAACCCACCGTGGCAGTTTCGCCCAACCCTCCTAGCAGCCCAACACATGCTAGCCCATCTTTTCTTCCTGGCAGCACCGGCCCAGCGAGCCCATCAGCTCCTACCCCTGCTGTCCGCACAACAACTAGTGGTCAAGATCCCACTAGTTCACCTCCTACAAGCCCCCAATTGTCTCCCATCCAGCAGCCCACTTTTACTACTCCTTCTCAAACACCTCCAGCTCAACATTCACATTTCCCATCAACTCACATTCAACAGCCTCCAGTTATGACTAGGAGCCAAAATGGTATTTTTAAGCCTAATCCGAAATATGCCATGCAAGCTACAGTTCTGAGATCTCCCATACCTCGTAATCCGGTAGTGGCTCCTCGTGATCCGAAATGGAAAATGGCCATGGATGATGAATATGATGCTCTTATTAAAAATAAGACATGGGAATTAGTGACCCGTCCTCCTAATGTGAATGTTATTCGATCTATGTGAATTTTTACTCATAAAGAAAAATTTAATGATGTTTTTGAGAGGCATAAAGGTCGTCTTGTAGGTGATGGGAAGACACAACAGGTGGGCATTGATTGTGGCAAAACTTTTAGCCTGGTGGTGAAGTCGGCTACGATTCGAATAGTTATTTCTTTATCTCTTTCGAAGGCATGGCCCATTCATCAGTTGGATGTAAAAAATGCTTTTCTTCATGGTGAGCTACAAGAAACAGTGTATATGCATCAACCTTTGGGGTATCGGGATCGTACGCATCCAGATTATGTGTGTTTGTTGCGTAGGTCATTATATGGACTTAAGCAGGCACCTCGAGCTTGGTACAAGCGTTTTCCAGATTATGTCATTTCACTTGGTTTTTCGAATAGCAAGTGTGACAACTCTTTGTTTATTTATCGCAAGGGCTCTGACATGGCTTATATTTTGTTGTATGTTGATGATATAATTCTCACTGCTTCTTCTAATGCTCTCCGGTTATCTATTATGGGTCTTCTTAGCTCGGAATTTGCTATGAAAGATCTTGGTACTTTGAATTACTTTCTTGGCATTGCAATTTCTCGATATAATGGAGGTATGTTTCTTTCACAACGAAAATATGCCGATCAAATAATTGAGCGAGCCGGAATGTCCTCTTGCAAGTCTTCTCCTACTCCTGTTGACACGAAGGAAAAGGTTGGTGCTACTTCTAGTGCTCCATATGAGGATCCCACTCTATATAGGAGTCTTGTTGGGGCTCTTCAATATCTTACATTCACCTGACTGGATATTTCTTATGCGGTTCAACAAGTGTGTTTACATATGCATGATCCAAGAATTGACCATATGCAATCTCTCAAACGCATTATCCGATATATTCAAGGTACACTTGACCAGGGTTTCCATCTCTACTCATCTTCTATTTCATCACTTGTTTCTTACACTGATACTGATTGGGGTGGTTGCCCGGATACGAGACGTTCTACTTCCGGTTATTGTGTATTCTTGGGCGATAATTTGGTTTCTTGGTCTTCTAAGAGACAACCTACTCTTTATCAGTAAAGTGCCAAGGTCGAGTATAGAGGTGTGGCAAATGTTATATCAGAATCGTGTTGGTTATGGAATTTGCTTTTGGAGTTACATTGTCCGATTAAAAAGGCTACAATTTTTTGTTGTGACAATGTTAGTGCTATCTATTTATCGGGTAATCCAGTGCAACATCAACGTACCAAGCATATTGAGATGGATATTCATTTTATACGGGAAAAAGTTGCTCGTGGTCAGGTTCGTGTTCTTCATGTACCTTCCCGATATCAGATCGTGGATATTTTTACCAAGGGTCTTCCGCGCATTTTGATTGAAGATTTTCGGGACAGTCTTAGTGTCCGTCAACCTCCCGCTTCGACTACGGGGGTGTGTTAAATATATGTATATATTTTGCTGTTTATAGTTTAGGAATGTTAATATTATGTTTCTTAGGGGGAAAATTTCTTTTTTGGTCCATGATATTGTCCACTTTCCAATTTTGAACCAAGATATTGTCCAGTATCAAAACACATACACGAAGTTGGCAAAATAATCAAAAAAGGTCCAAAATTATCATATTCGGGCCGAATTACTGACGTGGCAGGATTATTTATTTTCTTATCATTTTTCATTTATTTTTAAATGTTAAATGGAGGAAAAAAGTCATTTTTGTCCTTAAAGCCAAAAACTTTAATTAATTGTTGTATTTATTTTTGAATTATAAAATTAAAAATTAGAAATCCTCTTTTTTTATTTATATATTTTACAATTATTAATTTTCAAATATTGTTTCAAGTCTTTATTTTTTTTTTGAGTTTAATTAATCTTGTATTTATTTTATTAAGTTACAAAAATAGATATAATTTTTCAGTTTTATTCACCTTTTTTATTTTCTTGATTTTTTTTATATTTATTTAGAATTAAAAATATACCGCTGAGATTGAAATTCCTCATCTCGCAAGTCGCAATAAATCCTAAAATAGAGTTGGAGAAAAACAGAAAACCCATCGCCCATCATTAACCCCAAATCCGAATGGCGTTTAACCAAAACTCTGCCCCCTTCAGAAAGAATGTTTCTTGGACCGATTTGAATGATTTTTCAAACTTACACAAAAGATCAATCCAATTAAAGGCCGAGATTCGCGCTGAAGAGGATCAAAATAACCCTCCCAGTGATCTTGAGCAACCAGCAGGGGCGGCGGCGGCGGCTCACGACGGAGGCTCCTGAATTTCCGGCGGAGCGGCTGGCTCTGACTTGGCCGATGCATGTGACTTTCGGAGAAGATGGTTCCTGTAATTTCGACCACTCTGGCAGAGTTTTTTTTCCTGCGAATGTAAAAAATTAGGCTCGAGCTTGATTTTCCCTTCCTGCTTGATTATAAAAATTTGCAGAGTTGAAGGGAAATGCGGGTGGTGCAGTGCACCCTTTGCTACTCACAAAGTGTAAATTTTTTGGTTTTAAGGGTAAAAATGACTTTTTTACTCCATTTAATATTTAAAAATAAATGAAAAATGATAAGAACTTAAATAATCCTGCCACGTCAGCAATTCGCCCGAATATGATAATTTTGGAACTTTTTTGATTATTTTGCCAATTTCGTGTATGTGTTTTGATACTGGACAATATCTTGGTCCAAAATTGAAAAGTGGACAATATAATGGACCAAAAAAGTAATTTTCCCTTTCTTAGGTTTAGGCTTAATGCTTGCAAATGACCTCCTTAATATTAGGCTATAAGCATGCGTCAGTTATATATGGTTTTATAGGGTTGAGTTCAAATGAGAACCCGTCATTATATGTGAATCTAGGGACTCATCTTGACCATTATTTTTAATAATATAAATGTAATTGATTTGAGGAATTATTTCTAATAAAAATAAAAAAAAAAGAATTGATATATTTTTTTTAAATTTTCTTTTATTATTACTTTAAAAATCTCTTCCAGCGTATGTGGGTGGTTAATCCTAATAATCCGTAAGTTCGAAGATGGGTTGATGTTTCTTGTTGTTAGATTAAAAAAAAGGTTTGGTTTAACTGATAAGATTTGCTTATCTGTTCCACTTGATCAATTAAATATTAAAGAGTGAAAATTTAAGGTATTTGTTTTCCTTGATGCAGATGCTAACTGATTTATATTTTCAACATTATCAATTATATATATATAAATAAATAATGGGTGAACACTTCCGTGAAATTGAATTTATTAATTCTTAAGATATTAAAACTCACAGTTCATTTCCCTAAATATAGTTCCATGTGGGTCCATGATATTGTTCTATTTTGAGAAGTCATCTTTGGTGAACCGGTGTACATGTTTGTATGATCCTTTAGTTAAAATGAATCGAAATATGTGTTGGTGTTTATATTTTAGGTTTTGTAAAATACTAATGGTATTGTTCCTCAATTCATTTCAAATTCAGACATGTTCCTACCGTAGAAATTATCATGGTGCATGTTCATTAAATTGTCTGCATTTTGTGCTTCATATGTCTTGGGTGATTTACTAATTGGATATGAACTTGCCGGGAATTTCATCCCTGAAATAGTTGGTATTAGTTTACTTTTGTTATATCTATGTATATATAGGCTAGCGTTTCTAAAAATGTTTCTCAAGATTTTCTCGCCCATTTTACTTACTATATGTAGTATATATATTTATATATGTAAATATTCTTTTGAAGATTATAATTTATGTAAAGAAAATAGGGAGAATTCCCGTATACACCATTAGATAAATATTTCTTCCCAAATAATACGTTGAAATTTTAACTTCCCATTTAGTCAAAATTATTATATAATGTACTAATATACCCTTGCTAATTTCTTTTTATTTATTTTTTCAAATTTAATTCAACCAAATTCCATACTACCTATGTTAATTTTATATTGTTCATTCCCGTCAAATGGCATTTTACCAGTCGAAATTCATACTGCATTGTTAAATTCCATACTATTCATATACAATCAAATTCCATACAACTAATATTTTACGGACAAAATCTCATACTATATGGTCAATTTTCATATTATATTGTTTTCATACTGCATTTTTTAATTTCATACTATTTATATACAATTAAAATTCCGTACTACTAATATTTTACGGACAAAATTCAATCCTATATGGTCAAATTTCTTATTATACCATGTAATTACATTTTTCATTTTTTTTCTTAAAACTTTCATTTCCACACTGTATAGTATGAAATTAATAGTGACTAAAACATCATACTTACTCATCTAAATTGCATACTAAATATATTAACTTTCATACTAACCTTTTATATACAACACGTCAAATTTTATACTAATCCTACTAAATTTCATACTAAACATATTAAATTTTATATTAACCCTACTAAATTCATACTAAAAATATAAAATTTCATACTAATCCTACTAATTACATACTAACTTTATTAAATTTTATAATATCCCAAACCGGATTTGGCCGAAGAGTACTTTTCTTCTGAATTCATACTAAACATATAAAATATCATACTAATCCAACTAATTACATACTAACTTTATTAAATTTTATAATATCCCAAATCGAATTTTGGCCGAAGAGTACTTTTCTTCCTGGGGCATCAAACAATTAACAAAAATAATGAGAATAATAGTTAGCATACTTTACTTCTAAGTTGGTGCACACGATTCTAATTTGAGATTTTTCCCCAACTTTTTTCTCAACATCTCTTGCAAATAGTGAAAAGCTTGCTATGTTTTTTAAGAAAAAAAAACTTTCAAAAACTATTTTCTCAACATCACTTGCAAATAGTAAAAAGCTTGCTAGGTTTTTTGAAAAAAAAAAAAAAATTTCAAAAACTAGATCTAAGTTTTTCCAAAATAAAAATAAAAATAAAAATAGTTATCTCTAGAATAGGATACATCATCACCCTAATCAGATCCGGGAGTTTTCTGTTGGAATAAGGTGACCAACAAGTCAACTTGTGGCTGTGGTCTGACCATTCTCTTGTAACACAATCGGTTTTTATTCGTAATAATATATTTTATACTTATTGGCATTCCATATCTTTTATCCCATGCTTGTTGCATAGGTATGGTCCTGATGAAGTTACTTTATTACGGTGGATTGGTCTAGCAGAACCGTGAGATAATCCAGCACGTAATGTAACTCGTCGAACTTGTTCCTAGTCAAAGGGTTACGCCATAATGAGGATACATGCCTTTCCCATTAAGACTAATACTTAGTGTATGTGGACCGCATCTCATCGGTCACGGTGTCTGGACATCGACATACATAAGTAGGTGCTCATAAGATGAGTTCACTGAACTCCCTCACCTAGAAATCTCTAAGTGGTTCCCACTCATCGAGTAGATGATTTCTATAGTATAGCGCACAATATTAATCCTTAAGACCCGGACCTCACCGTGACTTCACTAGAGGACAGGCTATGTTGTGACCTGTCTCTGTGTCTCTTTGGAGGCCAATCAAGAGGGGCAACGTTCACATAGTCGGGAATCTAGTGGGAAGTCTGTGCATGGTAGTAGGGGATTCGGACGCATGATAAGTCATGGATGTCCTGTGTGTTCTGATGGTTGATAA
>BMAC01000267.1:1275068-1300792 GCA_014905375.1 Phtheirospermum japonicum | reverse complement strand
GGGCCTCGATGCCTCCACCTATAAAATGTGAATTTAAATCATAAAAAACCATGATTTACCACAAACCTCAAGCTAACCGGACCATTTAACCAAATTAAATATAAAATTAACAAGAAACACGAAAAACAATAAAACGAGAAAATAAACGTATAACCTAACGAAACTCGATTAAAAACTAATAAAATCAATATAAAGTCCTAATTAAAAACACAAGGAAAAATGCAACAATTACATGCAAAACATTGGGGAAGGAATAGGATCAACAGCAGGCGATGTTGGAATCCGTGACAAATCACTGGAACCAAAATCATCAATTGGGTCAGCAGCAGGCAAGGGAACCTTGCCTTTCTTCTGTGTGGACTTCTTGGAGGTCTAAGATCACGGATATCCAGGCCACTGAACCTAGGAAAGTTGGCAGGTAACTATTCATCAGTGGAGTTTTGCACGCGGGCAGGGAGCTCGGGAATTTGCTCGGAGAGGACATCCTGTTGCAAGTTTCAAAAAGAAAACAACAAAAAAACAAAGGCAATTCGAGAGAGACTGTGAAGAAGTTGAGAGTTAGAGAGTTTTAATTGCAGAAGGATTAAAGGGAACTAGAATAAAAACGGTAATATATCCTAATTTACCAGTTATCCAATTTTTTACCCACAAAAGATTTTCTTTCCATCCAAAAACCCCACTCCCCCTTAATTTATGAAACATGATCTCCACTCAATCAACCAAAAATCCAAACTAAATCACACGTCCCTACAATTGTATAAAATTGAATTAGAGCTGGCAAATTGAACCATCACCAAAGCCGTATAAAAAGCGTACAAAGTGACAAATCTAAAATTCATATCAATCACATATTACCTGCCCAGCACAGCCGATCACAATGCCACTGAAACAATCAAATAACTACATCCTCAAAAAAATCAAGAGACGTCAGAATAAGAAGCAAACACGAGAAACAGAACACTTAGCAATACAGGCAAATTCACAAAATATGAATGTCTTAAATTATGACTAAGAGTATAACCTAGAAAGGTTAAAAAAAATTCACATAAAGATTTTTAGAGATTTTGATCAGTGTTTCTTTTCATTAATGATGACATTAGACCAAACATTGCATAAGGTGAAATCAATGAAAACAAACCCCTTAACCAAAGTTAATGACAATGTCAAAATCACTCAATAAGGTGAAATTTAAGGATCAGACCTTTAGTCTAGATTTTCTTCATCTTTTTAAGATTTGAAGAGAATTATTATATCTTCAGCAATTGCTGTTAACACCTTTTGTTTTTGGACCTGGGAGAAAACCTGTTTCTTTGGGAAAGTTCCACAATCACCAAATCAAAGAGGTTAATTCTTTTGTCATCACTTTTATTACAACACATGACCTTATTTATCTTTAAATCATGCTCAATGCATTTGTATTATGTATGAAAAAGAAAATAAAAATACATGCAAAATATACAGATGTTATGACGGATGACAACTTTGGGCGTCATAACATCAAACCCAACATGGACTACACTATGCGCATTCCGAGATCCCTTCTTAAACGAGAGAAGGTCTCTAAATCTAATGTTTTTGTGAATATGTCAGCAAGCTGACTGTCCGTCCCTACATGTTCAAGACTTATTATTTTTCTTTCAACCAAGTCTCGGATGAAGTGATATCTGATGTCAATGTATTTAATATGAGAGTGTTGAACTGGACTTTTTGAGATGTCAATTGCGCTCGTATTATCACAGAGTACGGTCAAAATACTGTTATGGAGACCTTAGTCCTCAATCATCTTGTTCATCCATAAAATTTGTGTACATGCACTTCCAACTGTAATGTATTCAGCTTCAGCAGTAGAGAGGGATATACAGTTTTGTTTCTTACTGTACCATGAAACCAGGTCACTACCCAAAAAGAAACATCCTCCAGTGGTACTCTTCCTATATATGACATCACCTGTCCAATATCTACTGAATTGATCCATCTCTTCTTGAGTCGGTGTTGGGTTTGGTGACATGTCACCAGACCCGTCACCACCTGCAACAGCAGCTTTATCCTTGATCAAACTTCCCACCATCTTGTACCTGCAGAATACATCACCAATTAATTGGTAAAAATTGTCAGAAGTCCTCTGACCAGTGAGGATATAGGCACAATCCTCGTCATAGACTTCACACTTTTCCCGTGTGAACTTAACACTAAAGCTACCATCACACAACTGACTAATGCTTATCAAATTAGCAGTCAGTCCTTCAACAAGTAACACATTTTCCACCTTGGCAATACCTGCAACATGGAGTGTTCCTTGCCCAATGATGTGTCCATTTGCGCCTCCACCATATTTGACCTTTCCTCCTTTAAATCTTACAATGTTCGACAAAAGGTCTTCTGGTCCGGTCATATGTTTGGAGCATCCACTATCAAAGTACCATGCTCCAGGAACATGAGATTTTAGAGAAGTATAAACCATGTTACACTTGACCTCCCCCTTTCTTATCCAGACTCATTTGAACTTGGTGTTGCCTTTGGTGTAGACAATTTGAATCCCATCACGAGTCCCAACATTTTGATTAATACTCTGAAAATGACTTTTCTTCCCTATTCTCTTCCAACAGAAGGGGTGAATGTGACCATGATCGCCACAGTGGTGGCAAACATACTGCTTTCTTCTCTTCTTATGGCGCTTGACAGACTCTTGGTTGTGACTGACTTTAAGCGATTGTTGCTCTTGGTTCTGAGGAGTCAAAGTCGCTTCCATCTTCGTCAAATTCCTTTGCAATGAGATTCTTCTTTCTCAACGTGTTTGCACACTCGTTTTTGTAGTGTCCCCAGCCATTGCACTCATGGGATTGAACTTCACTAAGCGGCTTGGGGGAATTACTAGTCTTTGACTTTGAAGATGAGGGCTGAAGGTTGGACAACTTTCTTCTAGAAGACTTTGGAGGTCGCAGATTCCCTTGAGTGTCCATAAGTCAATGAATCTACAAAAATAAGGATCGAAATACTTAATGTCAAGTACCATGCTCTTGTGACAATTGGTAGTTTTGTAGAAATATGACTTAGAAAAATGATGTTAGGTTTCATGATAGATGTCACCAGACCTAACATCAACCAGTAAACAGAAACAGCAGCGGAAATTAAAAAAAAAATAGTTTGAACACATCAATTTAAATTCAGTTCACAAGTAAAAGTACTTGTGAACTTGGGTGTACAAACCCAAAAACTATATTACTTTATAACGTTTAAGATCAATAGAAAATAATAAAAGTAATATATGAAAAACCAATTGTATCAAACTCTTGATAAACAAAATAGTTGTCGCCTCGTATGATGATCTTCTCCGTTGATTACGCAACTTCAAAGATCTTCGCGATTAAGATCGTGGCTTCAAGTCTTGTGGCAAAGTTTGTGATGATCTTATTCGTTAGTTACGCAACTTTGAAGATCTCCTTGATTTGAATCGTGGCCTCAAGAAATCTATTTGCTCGTGTTCTCTATGTCTTGCGTCCTTGCTCGTTGCGATCTTCTCGCGTCTTTTTTCCATGTGTGTGTATTGCATATTCACTCCTTATATAATAAAACAAGATTTCTAGTCTTGTTAAACAAGTAGGATAAGTATTTAGGAAACTAAATAAAGTCCTAGACTCCAACTAGGAAAGAAATCTAGAGCCATAAAATACTTTGTGTCCTAAGAAAGGCAAACTACAAATAAGGAATAATATTGGTGAAAACGTATTCCCAACAAAGTTTTTTAAGAAAACTCCTTAACCACACAGCATGAAAAACGCTTGACGTTGCAGCAACATACTCAACTTCACATGTCGAAAGAGTAACTATTGGCT
Organism: Phtheirospermum japonicum; assembly: GCA_014905375.1. NCBI lineage: Eukaryota > Viridiplantae > Streptophyta > Magnoliopsida > Lamiales > Orobanchaceae > Phtheirospermum > Phtheirospermum japonicum. The sequence goes on along the minus strand of BMAC01000267.1, from coordinate 1,296,959 downwards.
GCTTGTTCGATGACCATGTGAATGCACATCCTCCAATATAAAATACAAAACCACTCGTGCTCTTACGATCATCGGGATCTCCAACCCAGTCGCTGTCGCTATCGCTATATCCGGATAATTTTATTTCTCTAGTTTCTAGATAAAACAAACCAAAATTGATCGTACCTTTGACATACTAAAGTGTTTGTTTAGCCACTTTGAAATGATACTTAGTAGGATTCTCCATATAACGACTAATGAGACCAACTGCATATAGAATATCAGGCCTCGTTCAAGTCAAATACCACAAATTTCCAACCAAACTTTTAAACAAAGTTAGGTCAACACGATCTCCATTTATATCCTTCGATAGTATGGTCCCAACATTATCTGGAATATTAGTCGGCACGCATTTCTCCATCTTGAATTTATTTAAAATTCCCTTTGCATACCCTTGTTGGGAAATGAATATCCCATCTTTCTTTTGATGCACCTCAATTCTAAGATAGTATGTCATCAGACCAATGTCTGTCATCTCGTGTTCTTTAGTCATCTCTTGTTTGAATTCGTCAAAATTTCCTGTAAAAATAAGGTCATCGACGTATAAACACACAATTAACATGTTACCTTTATCATCAAATTTCACGTAAAGGGCATGTTCATGAGGGCATTTCTTAAATCATTTCTCCATAAAAGTTTGGTCGATACGGCTATACCAAGCTCTTGGCGCTTTCTTCAAACCATACAACGCTTTCTTTAACTTCAACACTTTTCCCTCATGGACTGGTAACAAGTAACCTTCCGGTTGATCAATGTAAACTTCTTCTTCAAGTACTCCATTCAAGAATGCCGACTTCAAGTCCATTTGATGAATTTTCCAATTCGTTTAGGCTGCCAACGAGATCAAAAAATGGATGGTTTCCAAACGAGCTACAGTGGCAAAAAATTCATCATAGTCAATTCCAGCTTTTTGTTTATATCCTTTGACTACGAGCCTTGCTTTGTATCGTTCTATTTCTCCTTTTGAATTCTTCTTTGCCTTGTAAACCCATTTAACTCCAATGGATTTTTGCCCTTGTGGAAGAGAAGAAATTTCCCAAGTTTCGTTCTTCTTAATTGCAGTAATCTCATCATCTATGGCTTTCTTCCACTTTTGACTCTTTGACGCCTCTTCAGAGTTTATGGGCTCAATATCAGTAAACAAGCAGAACAAGTTTGGATTTTAATTGAGCTTGTAAATTTCTCTCAACGATCTTGTCTTTTGAGGTCTTCTACTATTTGAACTCTCGCTTTCTGATGAAAGTTGATCACATGGGGGTAGCGATGGAGGACTCAAGGTCTCCATCGGCTCTTCTTTGACTTCTTTCGAAATAGACTCAAAAGGGTAAAATGTATATTGCTCCTTATCTTGAGTACTCCAGTCCCAAGAACTCTTTTCGTCGAACACGACATCACGACTAAGCTTCCTTTGTTCTCAATTGGATCATACAATTTATAGCCTTTTGATGCTTGATCATAACCAACAAAGATATATTTTTGGCTCTTCGCATCAAGCTTGCTCCTGTTTTGATCTGGTATGTGGGCATGCGCAATGCTACCAAATACTCGCGAATGTGAAATGCTTGGTTTGAAACCACTCCACTTCTCTTGTGGTGTTTGAGCATGAACACTTCTAGTCGAACTACTGTTGGACAAATAAACAGCACATTCCACAACTTCTGCCCAAAATTCTTTTGGCAAATCTTTGCTCTTTAACATGCATCAAACCATATTCATAATTGATCGATTCTTCCTTTCCGCGACATCATTTTGTTGTGGATAATAAGCAACGGTAAGAGATTTTTGACCATTCTCTTTGTTTAGATCTAAAAGTAGTCTAGATCATTAAAAACAAGAAAATAAGCAGTTCAGCAATAGGAAAGTAGAAAACCAAAAATAGGAAAAAGTGCTTGACTTTTATTCCTTAAAATCGGGTTGGATCAACCCTAGCCGAATCCTTGTACAGGGCAGATTCCTGATTACAAGCCTTTCTCTCTCTAACTCTCTATGTATTTCTCTCTCTAGCAGCTGGGGATCCCCTCTCTCTCTCTTGGAGAGGCTATTTATAGTTTCCCTTCCAAACCCTAATTGGACACGTGTCACCCCTGGGTGCACCGACTTACTTGGACAATAAGCCAATCACAAAAACCCTAACCCTAATTGGACACCTGGCGCTTTCTCATTGGTTGCACATCCCTTTCCGAGTCAGGAAATAAAGCCTTGATCATATCTCTTCCGCCGCCTCGGATCCGACCTTGAAACGCCTGAGGGTCGAGCCGACCTTTCCTCACAGCCGACCAGTCTCAGTTGAGCCGTCCTCATCCTCCGAGCATACTCTTTCAAACAAAGGTAGAGGATGAGCAGACYTGAACTCCCTACCAAATAGATCTTGTTGATTCATACACGATTTCTCAGATCGGACGAGCAGACCTCCTAGTCGATTAGCTAGCCTCGGGTTCGGCATCTTCGCATATCATTCCGGTCGTAATGGCATGCTGGGAACCGCTCGACGCTGGTCGGTCAGGTCGGCCGGGCACGGCGTGCAGGCTCGGCGCTGGCCGGTCAGGTAGCCGAGCATGGGCGCGCGGGCTCGGCGTCTGCTCGACGCTGGCCGGCCAGGTCGGCCGAGCATGGGCGCGCGGGTCGGCGCCTGCTCGACCAGGTCGTCCGGGTGTGGGCGCGCCGGATCGGCGCTGCTCGGCCAGGTCGGCCGGGTGTGGCGCGCCTGCTCGGCGCTGCTCGGCCAGGTCGACCGGGTGTGGGCGCGCCTGCTCGGCGCTGCTCGGCCAGGTCGGCCGGGTGTGGGCGCGCCTGCTCGGCCAGGTCGTCCGGGTGTGGGCGCACCGGATCGGCGCTGCTCGGCCAGGTCGGCCGGGTGTGGGCGCGCCTGCTCGGCGCTGCTCGGCCAGGTCGGCAGGGTGTGGGCGCGCCTGCTCGGCCAGGTCGGCCGGGTGTGGGCGCGCCTGCTCGGCGCTGCTCGGCCAGGTCGGCCGGGTGTGGGCGCGCCTGCTCGGCACCTGCTCGGCCAGGTCGGCCGGGTGTGGCGCGCCTGCTCGGCTCCTGCTCAGCCAGGTCGGCCATGTGTGGGCGCGCCTGCTTGGCGCCTGCCCGGCGCTGCTCGGCCAGGTCGGCCGGGTGTGGGCGCGCCTGCTCGGCGCTACTCGGCCAGGTCGGCCGAGTGTGGGCGCGCCTGCTCGGCGCTGCTGGGCCTGGTTGGATGGTGTGAGCGCGCCTGCTCGGCGCCTATTCGGCCAGGTCAGCCGGATGGGTATATCTCGTTGGCTTCGCTTTAAATTCAGCCACGTGTTAACTTCATCCTTTGCGTAGTCATTTCAGCCATGTCGATTATCAACACTCTTCACAAAATTTCTGGAACTCCGTTGAAGTGAACTCACCTCCATTATCCGGCCTCATTGCCTTGATTTGATAATCACTTTGATTTTCGACTAGAGACTTGAACCTTTTGAAGGTTGTAAACGCCTCTTACTTGTTCTTCAAGAAAAACACCCAAGTCTTTCGACTAAAATCATCAATGAAGGTCAGGAAATACCGATTATTTTCGAGTGATGATGGTTCGATAGGTCCGCATATGTCCGTATGGATTAACTCTAGCGTTTGCTTCGCTCTTGAGAGAGATTCTTTTGGAAATGAGTGTCGATGTTGTTTCCCTTCAAGACATCCTTGACAAATCTGATCAGGATGATTGATCACAGGTAGTCCTCTCACTAACTTCTTGGACGACATCATCCTCAATCCACCAAAATTTATGTGGCCGAGCCTCAAGTGCCAAAACCAAGACTCGTTTTCAAAACACGCTTTCAAGAACTTTGCCATGTCGTGCTGAATTCTCAACATGAACATTCTATTACTAGACATTTGTACCTTAGCTATCAATCTCCCTTCGGAATTCCTTAGGTACAAGTTTTGGCCCTTTATGTGCACGTCGTACCCTTTTTCGAGCAATTGCCCAATGATCAAAATATTTGCTTTCATTCCATGTACTTAGTAAACATTTTTGATGAATTGGTGTCCGCCACTCTTCATTCGAATGAGAATCCTTCCTTTTCCATGGATGGTGATTTTTGACATATCACCAAATGTGATATTTATAGCAGTAGTAGCATCAATGTCAACAAACATGTGCTTCTGCCCGCACATGTGATTACTCGCACCCGAGTCGAGTTACCATGAAGTATTTTCTTCTTCGATGGACGCTTTCAATGCCAATAACGATTGGTCAGAATCTTTTTCGACAAGATGAGACTTTTCAGAGTTGGACTCATTTTGGCACTCCGAAGCATAGTGCCCAAACTTGTGACAATTATAACAATCGACATCTTGCTTATTTTGATGACGATTAAATCCACCTCTTCCGCGAGCTCATTATTGACGAGGTTCCGATTATAACTCTTCATTTTTGTATGAACTTTGTTCTTCTTCACCTTGTTCACGTCCACAACCGTGTCCTTGTCCATGACCACGACCTCTACCACGGCCTCTCCCACGACCGCGATATCCAGAGTTACTAGATTTATGTTGGTTAGAATTAATCGTCATTGCTTGAAGAGATTACTCAACTTCCGGTTCTCTCGTTCGTCTTTTTAACTTTTCTTCATGCACTCATAATTTTTCGAGCAACTCATTCAAGTTAAAGGCCTCGACTAGCACTGTCAAAATGGGCTGAAGCTCGCGGGCCGGCCTATTGGCCCGCTTAAACGGGCGGCCTTGGGCCTAGAAACTGCAGGCCCGTTTAATCGCAGGCCTATTAGGCCCGCTCCGTTAAGACCGCGGGTTTTGGCGGGTCGAAGCGGGCTGGCCCGCGACTTTTTTAAATTAAATAGAAATAGAAATAGAATCAAAATCGAAAGAAATCTGAGAAACGTAACGCAACCCTAATCTTTCAGCCTCCCTTCCCGTGAGCATGACCCGCCTGTCTTCTTCCTTCTAACGCCAATGCCGCTCCCGCTTCACCACCCATCATGCCACCATCTCCTACTCCAATCTCCAGTCTAGACAGCTAGCACACAAGATCCCAGACTCCAATTTCTAAATCCCTAATTCTAAATCACATCCACCAATTTTAATTCGTCGCCACCGTAATGAGCGTCGCCCAGTCCACAAGCCACACCACCGTCTATATCCTGTTCGTCTGAATTTGATAAGGTTTGGTTTTAATCCAATTTTCTCAAATCTTATATACCCTAATTGGTAATTAGTAAATTTTATCTGCATATATACCTTTATTTGTTTAATTCAGTAGGTTTTTGGGTTTATGCTTTTGGTTCTCTCTCTCTTTTTGATAAAGCACCATATCTCTCGTTTAATTGCAATCTGCTGCCAAAGGAAAGCAAATGAAAGTAGCATCTGTTAAATAAATTTTGGTAAATTGACTGAATTGAAGTTTATGAGTTTGAATTTTGGTAGTTTTGGTTTTTCCTTTGGTTTATCAAAACTTATAGAACATACAATTAAGTTATATGTTTGTGTTTTGCTCTTTTAAATTTATTTCATTACTTGCCATGACTAAAATGACACAGAAGAATATGATTACAAGGAAATCTACTATTTTTTTGGTTTGTTGGTAATATATTGCTCAGCAATTCTCAAACTAGCAGCCTGTAAATGAAAACCATATCACACTTAGATTATTTGTGATTTTGAGCAAAGAAACTTAAAAGAGTGTGTTATTAAATGTTTTGGTAGAAGAGATGAAGACTTTTTACCTCAACACCCCCGTTTTCATTGAGGGTTTGTGTCACCATGGTAATTCCTTTTGATGTAGCTTGTGCCTTGTGCTTGAATGATAGGCTCTTAGTTTTAGCTGCCAAACAAGGCACACCACCACCAAACACAAAAAAAGCCATTACAAAGATTTTTGCTCTCGCGAGTTTGTTTAATCTTCTTGAGATTAAAAAGCAAAAACCTGATGATCAGTATTGCCTCAGTTCATCAACTAGCCCTAAAAAGTAATATATATAAATATTTCTTTTTCTTTCTTTTCTGCTTATATATTATATTCATATATGTACGTATGTATTATGTGCAATGATGCAAAAAGCCAAAAGGAAAATGATTAATTTTATTGATACATGCTTTTGATTTGAGAATTTATTTGCATCAACGTATAATATTGTATGGTTGCATGAAAATACATTTGGATCACAAGTTGTTTGGTGTAATTACTTAATGAAACTGTTGTGATTACCAAATCAGGTGAAATAGAGATTATCGCATTTTTTTTATTTTTGGATTTTACAAGATTAAAAAATAATAATACAAGATTGATGAGATGAAATTATTTTGCTTCTTTTGCAGTATGAAAATAGTAGATGGTGATGATACTGGGGCTCGACTTGTGCCAAACGAGGGCGAGGGTAGTGGCAGTGCCTCAAATGTCAAACCGAAAAAGAATCAAAAGACTGGAAATACAGAAACAAGTCGAACGAGTCATACTTCAGGAGTGTGGGATTATTTCATTGATCTAGGAGTTGATCCAGTTGATGGAAAGCCGAAAGCCGAATGTGAAAGTTATCACAAAGTGTATGTTGCAGAAAAGTCACAATATGGGACGTCTAGCATAACTCGTCACGTGAATAGGTGCGCAATATTGAAATCGAATCTACAACAAGATGTGGGTGATATGCTTATAGACCATGCCGGGAAGGTATGTAGTAGAAAAATTAATCAAGCAACTCTTTGTGAAAAAATTTCTACGGCTATCATAAAGCTTGATCTCCCTTTTTCGTTTGCTGAGTATGAAGGGATTAAGGATCTTCTTTTGTATTTTAATCCGGATGTGAGAACCTTATCTTGAAATATTGCTGCTTCTGACGTGTGGAAAATTTATGTGGATAAGAAAAAACAATTAAAGAAAATATTAGCTGATGTTCCGAGTCGAATTTGTCTTACATCTGATGTTTGGACATCTTGCACATACGATGGTTATATATGTTTGACTGCTCATTTTATTGATGTTGATTGGAAATTGAATAGTTTCATACTCTCTTTTGCTGCTTTTCCTCCTCCACACACAGGAGTTCAATTGGCCAATAAAGTATATGAGTTGCTGAGAGAGTGGGGAATTGACAAGAAAATATTTTCTTTAACATTAGACAATGCCTCAAATAATGATTGCATGAAAGACATTTTGCGTGATCAAGTTTGTATTCAAAATAGTCTATTATGTGATGGTGAATTTTTTCATATCTGTTGCTCTGCACATATATTAAATCTGATTGTGCAAGAAGGTATGAAAGTTGCTATTACTGCTTTGTGTAAGATTAGACAAAGTGTCAAATATGTGAAGGGGTCGGAAAGCAGAATGATAGTATTTGAGGAGTGTGTTAAACAAGTGGGCATTAAAATGGGGGTTCATCTAAGGTTGGATATAACTATTAGGTGGAACTTACATACATGATGCTTGAGAGTGCTTTGAAATATCGGCGTGCTTTTAGTAGACTTTCTATGACTGATAGTAATTATACTTTTAATCCATCGGTTGAAGAATGGAGTAGAGATGAAAAGATGTTTGACTTTCTCCGTCACTTTTATGAGATTACTAAATTGATATTTGGTTCCTCTTACCCGACTTACAACTTGTATTTCATGCAAATTTGGAAACTTGAGTACTTGTTGCTGAATAATGAAGATATTTTCATAAAGGATATGGTCAAGGAGATGAAAGAAAAAATTGATTAGTATTGGACAGAGTATAGTGTAATTCTTGCACTTGGGGCGGTTCTTGATCCTCGTATTAAATTCCAATTGATGAAAATGTGTTATAACAAGGTTGATTCATGTAGTGCGTCTGCAAAGATAGATAATGGGAAAGAAAAATTGAACATGTTGTTTGAACAATATTCGAAAACATCAGAAAATGCCACAAGTTTTTCATCGCACGAGCCTATGCATTCTTCTCAGCCTAGTGCAAGTGAATTTGGACTTGATGCATATGATCCTACTGATGTAAGTTTATTTTTTATTTATTTTTAATTTAAAATATTTAAATACCTTCAAATATAATTATTCTCTTACACATCTCGTGTTTTTTTTTTCTTATGCTTGATTTGGTAGGTTTTTAAGATGTTTGATGGTCAAGTTGTTAACAAGGCTGGAAAAAGTTAGTTGGAGATATACTTGGATGAGACAAAGCTTGAATGGAGTCATTTCAAATTTTGATGTCTTACAATATTGGAAATACAACAAATATAGATTTTCCGATTTAGCACAGATGGCTTCTGATGTTTTGAGCATTCCTATTACCACGGTGGCTTCAGAAGGTGCATTTAGTATAGGTGCTCGAGTTCTTACGAAGTATAAAAGTTGTCTTCTTCCTAAAAATGTCCAAGCGTTAATTTGCGCACGTAATTGGTTACATGGTTTCAATCCTATTGGTAAGTCTAATTTCTACGTGTTTTATAAATATATATGTGCATATATTCTTATTTAAGTTTGATAATTATGTGCTAACTTTCTTTTTTTTTTTTTTGTGTGTTTTATAAATGATGTTGATGTTGAGACGATAGAAGGAACGTCGATTGGGGTGGGTTCAACTGGTTCTGAGGATGAAGATCAAGGTGGAGGAAATTAGATGGATATTACTTGATTTTGACTTAATTATGTTTCATTTGAATACGATTGAATGGTTTGTTATAGTTTGGTTATTTGAACTTTGAATGGTTTCGATTTGATTTGGACATGGATGTGTTTTTCTAATGGTTTTATTGTTTGTATAACTTTGTAATGGTTTTTAATTTGTATTATTATCTTTGGAATGGTTTTGTACTTTAATTTGATACAGTTTGTACTCTATATCAAATGGATTGTATTGTATCAATTGGTTTGTATCAAATGGTTTGCTATTAGTTCAATTTGGTCTCAGAAATTTTCAGTTTTTCAGTTTTGGGCTGCTCAGCCCGCGGGATGGCTCATTGGCCCACGAGCCACCTTATGCGGGCTGCAGATTTTAAATTTTCAGACCCGCGCAGAAACGAGCAGTCCCGCCCTGCTCCATTTTGGAGTGGCCCGCAACGGGCCGGAGCGGACCGAGCGGGCTGGCCCGTTTTGACAGTGCTAGTCTCGACATCATTCGACTCTTCAATGGCTATTACAATGTAGTCGAATTTCTGCACAAGAGATCGAAGTACCTTTTCAACAACTCGCTTTTCTTCTAATTTCTCTACATTGCTTTCGAGTTGGTTAACAATCGTCACTGCTCTTGAGATGTAGTCGTATACTTTTTCGAATTCTTTCATTTTCAAGGACTCAAACTCTCCTCGTAATGATTGGAGTCGAACTTTCTTAACTTTGTCAATGCCTTTGAAAGCATTGTTAAGTATATCCCACGCTTGCTTCGCAGTGGTTGCTTGTGAAGTTTTCTCAAAATTGTTGTCATCCATGCCGAGTTGAATGATAGAGAGAGCTCTTTGATCTTTTTACCTTGGCTTCCTTTAAGGCTTTTCTTTTGACTTGGCTTAAAGTAGCGGGATCTTGTGAAAAATCATATTCTCTTTCAATAGTTTCCCAAACATCTTGTCCACCAAGATATGTCTTCATTTGAATGCTCCATCGATTGAAATTATCTTTCGAGAGCTTTGGAAATGGGAATGCTCCACCTGCGGCCATCGTCTTTTTAGAGAATCGAACCTTACTCTTGATACCACTTTGTTGGAAAATGTGAACTCAATATATAAATCGCATAAAATATAAATATGTGGAGAATAATATATAAACACTCTTGTTTATTTCTCTTAAATACACAATTTAATAATGAACTCTCTTATACAAAACTCATACTTACAAATGAAAATTTACATGGTTATTTATAGGATTAAACTATATAAATAAAAAGACACCACTAATTATGTAAAGACACAAAATATGAAAGACATGTACGAAAGAACACCATATCAAAATTCACGTCCATTTATAAATTGAAGCTTATATAGTCTTCTTCCGACATGCCCTTCATTCAAAAGTTCCGCGGCGAGACCATCCTCATCATATACGGTGGGGCCGCAGTGAAATCCGAGGCCCTCCAGGCATCCGTGATCGCCGATGTCGTACTCCTCACCTGTGTCAGCCTCCGCATCGTGTTCGTGGAAAGGTAGGATTTATCCCAATTTATCTTGTGTGTTTCCTAGATGATCTTTCGATTTGTCTTGTTGAATTCTGAAATTGATTGAAACTATGGTCCCCTTTTCGGGATTAATTTTTATTTTTAATTCCCTGTATATATTATTCTAATTTTGTGGGTGTCCTGGATCCATTATTCTCGTCCCTTTATGATGTTGAGTTCTGAAATTGATTGATTGAAACAACTTTTCTCTGTTTTCAGGATGCTGTGAAAGTTGTGTGGTGGCACGTCCGTTCGTCTCTTGTCAAGACTGGTGGAGAGAGTATTTAAAGTCCAAGAATACTAAATAGTGATGAGGTACTAAATTTTCTTATATTCAATTTTAATATTCATTTGTAGCTTATTGAAAATAAGCTACAAATGATACTGCAGTCTTGACTACTCTCTGTTTTGCATCCATTTATATACTTTGTTTGAGATTTTGATACTTGCAGAAAAACAAATCACTTTGATATTGGAGATCTTACTGCTGGTAGTAAGTCAAAAATTTGTGGACTAAACTCTCTGTATTAACTAAGGACACTTGATACTGCAGTCTTGACTACTCTCTTTCGTATAAGACATGTTCATGTGTAGTGCATTATTGCTATCAGAAAGAGGTTAAGCCTTTTCATAGACAGAGTCACGCATAGCTATCTGTTCACAAAATGATTTGGCATATGTATGGGTGGGCAACATTTAAACTGGCTAACCGACCCCGTCCATTAACTGGTGATGTATATGGATGTTGTTGCACTTCCGGACTCATTTCTTGTTATATTTTCCTATCACTATAACTTACTTTAGTGCAACCTTTTGTTCATTGAGACATTTATTTGCTTATGACTGTTGTTGTTGTTGTTGTTATTTTTTTGTTTTTGCATTAATCCATTTGAATATCATTATTTGAATTTATTTTTGTAGTGTCCGCGTCTGTTTTTTTAATCAGCGCAAATCATGATTTTTAAACCCTTATGATTTCACTCTTGATATAACAATATAATTGGTCAAGATTGAAAATGGTGTTCTTCAAGAAAAGCCCAGCCTTTTGTTGATCGTAAATATCGTATGAGATGATCACTGAAGATTATCGCATTTGGAAAATAAAAGGCAACCTCAAATACTATGACTAAGTCCCTAGCATTGCATTCTGGAGAATCTTAGCCTAAAAAACATGATGACCTCTTTTTGTATCATCTAACCCCGGGGTTGCTCGCTCATCCACCGAGGCGGAGTATAGGGCCTTAGCCACCGCTGCCTCGGAGGTCTGTTGGCTTCATCATCTCTTTATCGACCTTGGTCTTCGTCCGCCTTCAACGCCGCGCATTCGTTGCTACAATATGGGCGCCACTCGTCTGGCTCTTAACCCGGTTCAAAATTCTCGGATGAATTGATCTTCATTTTGTCTGTGATCTTGCTCTAAGGGTCGTGTTGCAGTCTCTTATGTCAACACTCAGATCAATTAGCGGATCTGTTGACGAAGCCCTAGGCCCGTGCTCGCTTTTAGCTTCTTTGTTCCAAACTCTCCGTCTCCGATGGGATGTAGATTTTTCGGGGGCGTATAAGGAATAAATCAATTACCTAATATCTCTCCGATATTTTCGAACTATTTATGTTAATGTAATTATTTGTAAAGATTTGTTGTATCTTTCCTTATCTTGTAATTTGATTATTCTCTTCTAATCCCCTATTATAGGTACAATTCGATTAATAATATTTTCAATTCCCTAATTACACTTTCTATAGTTATCTGTTTGATTTTATCTGAAATTTATAAAATGAAAGTCTCCTTTATTCAAATTAGAAGATGACTTCATGATATGAAAAGAAAAGAATTAAACGCAGACATATGGAATGATCATCGATCTGCAATATATATAAGGTTCGCAAATACACTGCACACGGTATGTGTATATATATATATATGGCTAATTCTTTGCTTGAATATATTTATGAAGGAAACATGTTATTATATATGACTGAGACTCTAGTTGACTGTCTTCCCCTGGACAGTTCCCTTCCTGATAACATGGATATTTCTGATGACAGGAATTAAGGGGAAAACATTATTTCCATGTGTTATTCAAATCTTATATATTTTGTTTATAAGTAGTGACTAGAGTGGTAGTGTAATGCTTTATTTGTAAAAGTGGTGAGGACAAATACTTATTTAAGGTGGGGCCGGGTGGAGGCTACTCGTACATGTATGGAGGAGCTGGCGGAGAACTCTTAACCAAATGGAGGTGGTTAATCGTCATTGTCATCATCGTCGTCATCATCATCATCATCATCGTCATCGTCTTCATCAGGTGGCGGCGGCGGCGGTGGTGGAGGTGGCGGCGGCGGCGGTGGTGGCGACCTGATTATAGGTGTTGGTTGTTGTTCATCGTCATCGTCGTCATCATCATCATCATCATCATCATCATCTGGTGGAGGCGGCGGCGGCGGCGATGTAGTCGGCGGTGGCGGTGCTGGTGGTGGCGACCTGTTTACAGGTGGTGGTGGTTGTTCATCGTCATCGTCGTCATCATTGTCATCATCATCATCATCATCATCATCATCGTCGTCATCGTCTGGTGGAGGTGGAGGTGATTCATATTTGTAAGGTGGAGGCGGCGGTGGTGGCGACTTGTATACGGGTGGTGGTGGTGACCTGTGTCTATTAAGTGGTGGTGGTGGTGGTGATGGTAGTGGTGGTGACCTGTTTCTATTACGTGGTGGTGGTGGTGGTGACCTGTGTCTATTAAGTGGTGGTGGTGGTGGTGATGGTAGTGGTGGTGACCTGTTTCTATTACGTGGTGGTGGTGGTGGTGACCTGTGTCTATTACGTGATGGTGGTGGAGATTTATAAACGGAGGGAGGGGATGGGGAGTCGTCCGCATTGATACATGCTGTGAGGTAAGTGCAAATCAGAGCTAGCAGCACCCAGTGCTTGGGTTCCATATAGCTCCACATTATTGTTGTTATTATTATAACATAATTAGAAATTATATCCAGATAATTATTCAAGTTTAAATCGCATAACTAAAGCATTTAGTGTGTGTGTGTGTTTTCTTCCTGGCTATTGCCTTATGGGAACCGATCATTTGGTTGTTATATAAATAGGAATTCCTTCTAACTAATGACGGACCACTCTACATATTACTAAGCTTGGAATTTTCACTTTCTCCTTTATGATTCATAATATGGTCTGACGTACGTATAATAAGTACCAATCAGTTAATTAATTTATTGAGAGTTGTTATTTTACTTTAGGCATGCAGCATAGCGAATTCGGCAACTGCAGTTTCGGGGAAGTTGAAAAATAGTCCTGTAAATTGCAATTTATGAAGGCTGACTGCTGACTTAGTAGCTTTCAACAACTATACTTGGAATTTACATTAATTGTTTGGTCATCCAAAAACTAAGTAAACCAATATTAGTAATTTAAAATTGTTAGGTTACAGAATGTGTGTTGCTTATTCCGTCCAGCTTGTTTGTATTGTCAAAACCTAGTTATCGTAGTGTTGCAATAGTCCTTATGGTTGTTACTATTGGGAGACGATTAATTCTAAAGATTATTATCATTTTTAATTACACCGGAAAGGAGCTTTTAAAGCTTTTCCCTTTTGATTCACCTCTTTTTCTTTTCTTTTTCGTTTTCCCTTTTTTTTTTTTTTTTTTTTTTTTTTTTGAAAATATGAGGTATTGATTAGGGGTGTAAGTGAGCTGGCTCGTGAGTTATTCGGGATCGACTTGAGGTTAATCGAGCCGAGGTTGAGCACGAGCTATTCGATTATGTATCGAGCTCGAACTCGAGCTCAGTAAAACTTGACTCGAGAGGCTCGTGAGTCTAATCGAGTTTTACTAGATTTACCATTTTGTCCTTATAATACTCACTTATTTACATATATACCTTAAATATATAATAAAAAATAATATTAATTATTTTAATTTATGCTTTTTAGGTTTTTTTTATTAATATTATGTAAATTGAGTCGAGTCGAGCTCGAGCTTGTCGAGTTTTTAAATGAGCCGGGTTCGAGTTTGAAAAAGTTGAGCTCGTCCGAGCTCGAGCCGAACTCGAGTTTTGAATTTTGCAGTCGAGCTCGAGCCTAACAGTGTTCGGTTCGACTCGACTCGATTACACCCCTAGTATTGTTAGTTCCTGAATAGTTTTTGTTAGTTGGATAATACTACGAATCCTGTACTTTTTCTGTACTTTTTATCTTAGAGATCACAAAAGCTACTATATATGTAATAATAAACTGATATAATAAAAGATAACATTGGTTCTTGATAGATAAATTTGAAGACATACACATATATGTATATTGGGGATAATTTTATTTTTAATCCATTATGTTGGCCACATATGTAAATTGTTTTCATAATTAATCATCAATAAAAAATAAAAGAATACGAAATCTTGAACTTCATGATTTTCACAATTAATTATAAATAATAACATGCCTAAACGTGAGCAGCCATATCCTTCCCTGTTCTGGTCGGTGTGATTGTTATAATTTGAGTGAGTTTGATAGAGAGTGAAAACTGAAAAACCCTTAAAATGGCGGAGAGATGACCAAATATATTTATATATATTTTTATCTGCAAAGGTAGTTATTTGCAAAACATGAAACACACGGTCTATCAACGTGTGCGGAGGTGGGTGAAAACCAATTCTTTTAATTAACCAATGACATATTAAGAAAACTTATCTATTAAATTATTAATTATATAAACCATTAATTAGACGTTATATTACCCAACATCAAATCACGTCTTCTAAATTGACAAATTCATCAAATATAATCTATTGTTATCATGTTCGGACTCAAATGCTGACGTGTCATGATTATTTAATTTCTTGTTATTTTTTATTTAATTTTAAATATTAAATAGAAGAAAAAAATTATTTACATCCTAAATAATATAGCTAAATTACTAATATATCCTTCCCCTCTAAATCCATTTTTAGTCGATACTCTCTTCCTCTTCCATTCCTCAAGTTCACGCTTGCTAACTCAAATTTCGGCCGCTGGAAAAAAGCCATGAGCGCCGCTGAACACCCTGAAACCGTCAGCGTTCTCACCGTAAAACTGAGCCACCGCATCAGGACAAAGACATAACTTCGAACCACCACCATAGAAACTCACCTTCCTCCGTCGCCTCTCATCTTCCTCAGATCGCCGACGATGGATCCTCAGATCTGAACCAACAAGATTTGGATGCATCCAGAGGAAGGCTAGTCCAGCGAGAGAAAGGCCGATGGGCTGATTCTTTGAAGCGTGAGGAAGGCGGAGGCGAGAGGAAAACCCTATAAAGGGAACCTAAATAGAATTGATTTTGAAATTTGCTTTCGGATTTTACAAAATTCCTACTGTAAAAAGATTTGAATTTAATGTTGTTTTTAAGATTTTACCAAATACTTAACCAAACAATTTTGTGTAATTTCTTGGGTGCTTGTTGGTCGAAGAAAAGGGGCTTGATTATTAGTTGTATGAAAAGTGGAGGTGGCATCGAATTTGGTGATTGGAGAAGAAGAATGTGTTCGCAGTGGCGCTGCTAATCTATCTCACTTTTTTTTTGCTATATTTTTGTATCTTACAAAAAGTTTTTTTCTTGAATTTTGGTTTCAGTTGCTGATAAAAAATATATGAAAGCGTGATGATATTTCTCTTTCAAATTGTGCGAAAAAGGAATTTATGTTTTATTATATTATTATTATTTATTTATTATCCTTCTCTTTTGTGTTTTATTAAAAATTTTAAATGAAAAAATTAAATAGGAATGGCAAAAATGACTTTTTTCATCATTTAATAGTTAAAATTAAATGAAAAATGACAAGAAATTAAATAATCATGTTGCGTCAGTATTTGGGCCCGAACATGTTAAAAATGGACCTTATTTGATGAATTTGAGAACTTAGAAGACGTGATTTGATGTTGGCCAACATCGCGTATCTTTTCTGAAAAGTGATCAACATAATGGATCAAAAATAAAAGGCAAACACTTGTGTTAGGCCAGATTAACGGGTCATGACCCGTTAGGCCATCTGACCCGATACTATAATGTATTAGTTTTTTGTAATGTGATGTATTGATTTTTGTACCGTAAAGTATTAGTTTTTCATAAATCTCTGACTCGTGCTATTATGTATTGGTTTTGGTACTGTAATTTTTTTTTACTATGATGTATTGGTTTTTGCACTATAATATATTGGTTTTTGCAATATAATGTATTGATATGAAATTTTGGCCTAACGGATGATCTGTTAGTCCGACCTAATAAAAGTGTTTCCCAAAATAAAATTATTCTTATGTATATTCACGTAAACGTAGCTAAATTGCTAAATGTAGAAAGCTACTTAGGAAGCTAGTGCCTCCACATCAAGCACGACTTCTTCGAAATCAACTTTCTTTACTTACCTCAATGTCGCCCTCAGGCCTTAATATCATGAGAGAATTTGACATGGTGATTTATAGGAAGAAATCCATCCAAACGATGGTTATATTTGTTGGAAATGTGGGCTCAAATAAAATATATTGCATTAGAATAAATATTAAAGAAATTATGTGGAGAGGAGAAAATCTATCTCTTGTATGTATCTCACTTATCAACACAAGAAGTGCTCTTAAAGCTCTTTTCTTCATCTTGATAAACTACTCACAAACTCGTGAAATCATGCTTAAGATAAAAGACTACAATAGGATAGTCTACAATGAACATAAATCTCATACATAAACCAACATCTAATTTCATGCACGCACACAAATGAAAAGACATATTCATGAATTTAACTAAAACAATGAATCTAACTTAGACTTTAAAACTTCGAACATCCCCCCTTAAGCTTGATTCTCTCGCATTCCAAGTTTGTGCCTCAACTTCTCAAAAGCTTCTCGTTTGAGGGACTTTGTGAAAATATCCGCCACTTGATCTTCGGATTTCACGAACTTAACTTGAACTTCTTTCTTCGCAATGCATTTTCTAATAAAATGAAACCTTGTGTCGATGTGTTTGCTACGATCATGGAAAATAAGATTCTTCGCTAGTGCAATAGCATATTTGTTATCAACAAACACTTCCTTCGATTCCACCTCATTAAAGTGAAGTTCTTTAAGTAAAACTCTTAACCACAAAGCATGACAAACACTTGAAATTGCAGCAACATACTCAGCTTCACACGTCGAAAGAGTAACTATTGGTTGCTTCTTTGATGACCATATGAATGCTGATCCACCAAAATAAAATACAAAACCACTCGTGCTTTTACGATCATCGGGATCTTTGGCCCAATCGCTGTCGCTATACCTTAACAACTTCATGTCTACTATCTTTGGATAAAATAGTCCAAACGTGATTGTTCTTTGACATACTGTAGTATCTTCTTTTCTATTTTGAAGTGATACTTAGTAGGATTCTCCATGTAACGACTACTGAGACTAACTGGATATAGAATATCAGGCCTGGTGCATGTCAAATATCTCAAACTTCCAACCAAACTTTTTAATAAGGATTGATCGACATGATCTCCATTTATGTTCTTTGAGAGTTTGGTCCCAACTTCAATTGAAATATTGGTTGGCTCGCAATTTTCCATCTTGAACTTCTTTAAAATTTCCTTTGCATAGCTTTCTGGGAAAATGAAAATCCCATCTTTCTATTGGTGCACCTCGATTCCAAGATAGTAAGACATTAGCCCAATGTCCGTCATCTCATATTCCTTAGTCATCTCATGTTTGAATTCATCAAACCACTCCTCATTATTTCCTGTAAAAATAAGATCATCAACGTAGAAACATAGGATCAACATGTTACCTTTATCATCAACTTTCACGTAAAGGGCATGTTCATGAGGGCACTTGTTAAATTCTTTCTCCATAAAAGTTTGATATATGCGGATGTACCATGCTCTTGGAGCTTGCTTCAAACAGTATAAAGTCTTTATTAACTTCAACACTTTTTCCTCATGGCCTGGTAACAAGTAACCTTCAGGTTGATCGACGTAAGTTTCTTCTTCGAGTACTCCATTCAAAATTGCTGACTTTACGTCCATTTGATAAATTTTCCACTTATTTTGGACTTCCAACGAGATCAACAACCTGATGTTTTCTAAATGAGCTACAGGGGCAAAGATTTCATCATAGTCAATTCCAGCCTTTTATTTATGTCCTTTAACTACGAGCCTTGCCTTGTATCATTCCACCTCTCCATTTGAATTCTTCTTCACCTTGTAAACTCATTTAACTCCGATGGATTGTTTTCCGGGTGGAAGACAGGAGAGTTCCCAAGTTTCATTCTTCTTAATTGCACTTATCTCATCATCCATATTCCATAGATTTCTTTCATTTCTCACTCTTTGACGCCTCCTCAAAGTTAATAGGCTTAGTATCAGCAAACAAGCAGAACAAGTTTGGATTCTGATTGAGCCCATAAATCTCTCGCAACGATCTTGTCTTTTGAGGTCTTTCACTACTTGAGTTCTCACTTTCTAAAGAAGGTTGACCAGATGAAGGAGATGATGGAGGATTAAAAGGATAAAAAGTATATTGCTCTTTATCTTGAGTATTCCAGTCCCAAGAACTCTTCTCATCGAAAACTACATCTCAACTAAGCTTCCTTCTATTTTCAATTAGATCATACAATTTATAACCCTTTGATGCTTGATCGAAACCAGCAAGAATATATTTTTGTCTCTTCTCATCAATCTTGCTCATGTGTTGATCTGTTATATGCATATGTGCAATGCTACTGAACACCTTCAAATGTGAAATGTTTAGTTTGAAACCACTACACTTCTCTTGTGGTGTTTGATCATAAACACTTCTTGTCGAACTCCTATTGGACAAATAAACAGCGCATTCCACAAATTCTGCCCAAAATCCTTTTTGCAAATCTTTGCTCTTCAACATGCATCGAACCATATTCATATTCGAACTATTTTTTCTTTCAGCAACACCATTTTGTTGTGGAGAATAAGTTGGTAAGGGATCGACGAATACTACTTTCTTCTGCAAAACTTTTGAAAATCCGTTGAAGTAAACTCGCCTCCTCTATCAGACCTCATTGCTTTGATCTGGTCGCTTTACTTTTCAACCAGAGATTTAAAACTCTTAAAGGTTGAAAATGCTTCTGAGCCATTCTTCAAAAAGAACACCCAAGTACTTTGACTAAAATCATCAATCAACGTCAGAATATATCGATTTTCTCCAAGTGATGTTGGTTCGATAGGTCCGCATATGTCTGTATGGATTAGCTCTAGCGGCTATTTCAATCTTGAAAGAGACTCTTTTGGAAAGGTGTGCTGATGTTGTTTCCCTTCAAGATATACTTGACAAATCTGATCAGGATGATTTATGAGCGGTAGTCCTCTCACCAACTTCTTAGACGACATCATCTTCAATCTATCAAAATTTATGTGTCTGAGCCTCAAATGCCACAACAGAGACTCATCCTCAAAATACGCTTTTAAACACTTTGCCACATCATGTTGAATTTTCTACAGGAACATCCTGTTACTTGACATTGGTACACTAGCTATCAATCTCCCTTTGACTTTCCTTAGATAAAAGTTTCGGTTTTTCTCATATGCACGTCATAACCTTTTTCAAGAAATTGTCCAATGCTCAAAATTTTTGCTTTCGTCCCATGTACATAGTAAACATTTTTGATGAATTGGTATCCACCACTCTTCAACCGAATAAGAATCCTTCTTTTTCCCTGGATGGTAATCTTTGACATATCACCAAAAGTGATATTTCCAGTCGTTGTAGTATCAATGTCAACAAATATGAGCTTTTCTCTGCACATGTGATTGCTCGCCCCCGAGTCAAGATACCATGAAGTATTTCCTTCCTCCATTGACGCCTTTAATGTCAATAAGGATTGGTCAAAAGAAATTCCGTCATAATGAGTCTTTTCAATAATGGACTCATTTCGACACTCCAAAGCATAGTGCCCAGACTTGTGACAAATTATAACAATCAATATCTCGCTTAATTTGTTGACGATTAAAACCACCTTTTACACGAGCTCGTGACATACAAGGTCCTGATTGTGTCTCATCATTGCTGTATGAGTTTTGTTCTTCGTGTCCTTGTTCATGTCCACGACCACGATTTCCACTCCGCCCTCTACAGCGGCCTCTGCCACGACTGCAATAGACGAAGCTATCAGATTTATGTTGTTAAGAATTAATGGTCATTGCTTGAAGAGATTGCTTGATTTCTGGTCCTTTACTTCGTTTCTTGATTTTTTCTTCATGAATTTGCGTTTTTTCGAGTAACTCATTCAAGTTAAGAGTCTCGATATCATTCGATTCTTCGATGGCTATTACGATGTAGTCGAATTTCTGAGCGAGAGATCGAAGTACCTTTTCAACAATTCTTTTTTCTTCAAGCTTTTCTCCATTTCTATCGAATTGATTAGCAACCATCACGACTCTCGAGATATAGTCAGACACTTCTTTAAATTCTTTCATTTGTAATGACTCGAATTCTCCTCGGAGTTATTGGAGTCAAACTTTCTTTACTTTGTCAATGACTTTGAAAGTAATGTTAAGAATATCCACTACTGCAGAAATTGTATACGAAGGCAGTTTATTAACGGCGGTTCTGGAAAAACCGCCGTTAAATATGTTTTAACAGCGGTTTTCTAAAAACCGCCGTTAAATCTATAATTTTAAGGCGGTTTTTCAAGAACCGACGTTAAATATATATTTTAACGGCGCTTTTTTGATAACCGCCGTTGATTACTTTATTCCACGGCGGTTTTATATGAAACGCCGTCAAAAACCCCAACATTCCTACGTCGGTTATTTGAAAACCGACGTAAAATGGAGGCCAGCTAATTTTAACGGCGGTTTTAAAATAACCGCCGTAGAATGTATATATAAAATAAAATAAAAATAGAGATCATAAAATCCAAAGCCACGTCACGGATCCTAGTGCTTGTTGATCTACTGATCTCCACCGTCCATTCAAAACAAATATACTAATCTCCACCGTCCATCCAAAACAAATGTATTGACCCACCATTCTACTTTCCCTCTTCGTCATTTTCCTAATGAATTCGCCAACATCTCCTTCCCGTCGCGAAATGCAGAAATCCGGAGAAACCTACCTTCCATCACAATTAATCTCTCTACAGACCCTGCAATTCCTCCAAATCTCCCCCTGCACAAGCCCAACTCGATTCCAGCAATTTTTCGATTTTACCCAAATCTCCCGTTAATTCTGGGTCTTCGTTTCCGGCTACGTCTGGCCGGAATAATGAAACCTTAGCCTTCGACGGACTCAATCTTCCCCCCCTTACATCTAATTTCTTTCAATTTACCAGCACCCCTTCAATTCGTAAAAATTCTGAAAAAGCCGCCCGCGATCCCCTTTTGGGTCACACCTGCGTTTCGCCGGCCGGTGACTATCCGGCCGAATTGGACGTTGTCATCTCCTCTCCTCAACAAGGCGAAGCCCCCGCTGCAATCAATTTTGGACACGGAGCTCCAATTTTGGAGAATTCGTTTTTTCGTCCTGGCGATCCCCTTTTGAGCGATATCGGCTTCTTGACGGTCGGAGCCTCGCCGGTCCAATTGGGTCAGACTTCACCTACCCCTGACCAAGTCGATGTTGACCCAAGCATCAATTTACTGTTCCGGGCCCCAATTGTGTCCAGCCCGACAAATTCTGCTGTCAGCCCTTTCCCCTCGGAACTCGACGCTCCCGGCCAGGCTGCTGCCAACCACTCCTCTCGGACATTTCAATCCCTTACTCTCAATG
>BMAC01000267.1:1217951-1252951 GCA_014905375.1 Phtheirospermum japonicum | reverse complement strand
GTGGGTTTACGTGGAACCTGTCCCCGTGTGCTAACCTAGAAACCTGCTATATTACATAGGATGCGATACTATTTATGAATCATGTACATGCTAATAAGATAATAATAAAAATTAAGGGAATATAAAAATAGCGATGTGAAAGTATAAATAGCATTGTGGATCATTTAAATTAACACCAAATATAATATAATAAAGCGATTCCTAAGTTTCCACCTAAGAATTTGGTTCTCACATGATCCTAATATATATATATATATATATATATAGGGGTAGGTTCCAATGAAAACCCCCATTATTTGCGAACCTATGAACTAATACTTTTATTATATACCATCAGTGGTTTTATTATACAAACACAGTACTTTTATTATATAATCATAATACTTTTAATGAAATAAGAAAATATACAAAAAATCTGATTCATCAATTTAATTAGATCTAAGGTCCATACTTGACTTTAGATTCACAAATAAGGACATTTTTATCATTTGAATTTAATCATATATATATATATATATATATATAGGATTAGGTTCAAATAGAACCCACGTCAATATATGCGAACCTAGGGACCAATCCAGACCATTGATCTAATAATATGTGTGGACCAAATTTTTTTCTCTTTTTTAAATTAATTAAATTATATATATGGAATGAGAAGGACTTTTATGTCATTTTACAAAATCATAATCATGTTAAATTCACCCCATCCCGTATTTTCCCCAAACCATCAACCCAAAAAATCGGCCAGCCCTCTCCAATTCCCCCCAACCAAAAAAATCGGCCAGCCCTACCCGCCGCCCCCACGGCACCGGCGGCGCGCTGCCTTCCCAACAACGCCACCCAGTTCTCCGATCTCACGCCGGCGGGCCTGGGCAGAACACCGGCGCAAGGAATCACCGGCGCCTCCCCATCCCACCCCCCCGATTTCCCCCGCCGAGCGCCGCCTTGCACCGAGCGAAACGGGAACACCAGGTGACAAAGGTTGCGGCCTGCGCAAAGCATCCCCGCCGATCAAACCTATCAACCCTAAGCATCCCCATCCCTGATTCCCGCGATTCCCGCCGCTCCCCGATTCCCACCGCTACCCTCTCCCCTGGCCGATCTGGATGAATCGGCGACAAAGGTTGCGGACGAGTGCCTTCCCTGCCAACTTCTCTCAGCCGCGCCGGAGATGCTGAGCCGTCGAGGAGCCGAGGAGGCCGGAACGGGGGCAGGGCTCGCTGCCCCCCGACATGGGCAACAAGCCGGGTGCGGCCGCGCGGCGAGTGCGTTCCCAACTGATTGAACAGCCGCGACAAGGCGGGCTCCGCGAAGCGTTGGCGAGGCGGTGTTTGAGATGCCACTGGTTGGTGTTGGGAGTCGGCGAGGTGGGCTCCGCCTTTGTTTACTCCATGGCGGTGGTTCGGCAAAAAGGAAACGGCGTCAGCGAATTAATTTTCGGGTTTGTGTTGATAAAGCACGGTTTCGTTTGACTATAGGATTTGGGAGAATTATAAATGGTGTTTGCGTGTGGGATTAATTTGGTGTGCTATGTATGGCAAATCGGAGAATTATAAATGGTGTTTGTGTGTGGGATTAATTTGGTGTGCTGTGTGTGGGATTGTAAATGGTGTTTGTGTGTGGGATTAATTTGGTTTCTGTTGAATCGAATATTGATGTTTACATTATTTGATTGATTAGGTGCTAGTGGAGATGCAACCATTCCCACTTAGATTGGAGCCTCCAAGAGACACCATCGGTTCCCGGACCTTAGAGATATTGTTTAAGACAATATGAAGTTTTTAGTTTTTTTCTTTTGATTAATCTAGATATGCCACTTGCTCTGGATCAGTTTAGAAGCTATGGGGCTCACGGGTCAAGCTACGGCTCCAAAAGTATACCAAGAGATGGTGATGATGTTGGGTTCCGGTGGTTGATGGTTGTTTGGTGACTGGGATTGGGTGGCGGTCGGGTTGTGTGACTTTCGACGGAGATTTGTCAGTTCGGGGCTGTCGAGGAGAAGTGCCGATTTCTGAATTTGAAAAAAAAAGAGGGGAAAAATAATGCAGTGATAATGTAGTAAAAAAGCAGTGATAATGTAGTAAAAAAGCGCTGTAATAATATCAAGAAAAGCATTGCTACTTTTTATTAATCGCATTTTTAACAGTGTTTTTTACACAGTAATGTAGTGCTAAAATTAATCACATGCGATGCTTTTAATATTCAGTTTTTAAATTTAATTACATTTATTTATAAAAATGAAATTTGTGATGCTTTTTTGTACACAGTCGTAGTGCTTTTTTTACCCGTGTGCTTTCTAGAGAGCAATGCAGTGCTCTTTTCGAAATGATGATATTTGTCCAAAATACCCTTTTAATTAAATTAATTCAATATTTTCCATAATTACCCTGCTAACGTGTCATGTTCTCAACCATCGAGATTATCCAATCTAATGGTCAGTATTGGTCCCTAGGTTCGCATATATTGACATGGTTACATTTGAACCCAACCCTATATATATATATATATATATATAATATATATATATATATATATATATATATATATATATATATATATATATATATATATATATATATATATATATATTGGATCCAATGAGGCCAATTATTAAAATGAGTCTGTAGGGCCAAATCTCTACCACTCAATGGGTTTAGTTGTGATGGATGTAAATTGGATGAAAAATAGTTGACTAATAAACATATAACTTGTATTATTTTATATACTTCACCACAAAAAACAAGCTAATGCTAACGGATTTCGCTGACGGGCCAAAAAACTGTCAGCATATGCTGACGGCCCTTGACAGGCGGAATTTGCTGACGGCTTGCTAACGAGCAATGGCCGTCAACAAAAAAGCCGTCAGCTACCCAACAGCAAGCCGTCAGCATTTTGATTCAGTGACGGATTTGCTGACGGGCTCTTTTGCTGACGGGTACCAGCCCATCATTATAATTAAAAAAAATACTGACGCACTACAAAAAAAATACAATGCTGACGTGCGGGAACCGTCAGCAAACAAAAGTTGACGAATTACGTCCATCAGTATTCTTGGCGTCAGTAAAATGATTTGATGACGACTTTGACCCGTCAGCAACGCCCCCTGCCATTACCCGAGACCCGTCAGCGAATGCTGACGGGTTGATTAATGTTGTCAGCAAATGCTGACGAGTTTATCCCGTCAGCAAATTCAAATAATGTTGACAGGTTTGTGTCGTCAGCATATGCTGACAAGCTTTACCCGTTGGCCCAACTCGTCATCATTTTTAATTTTTTTATTTGAGAGTTTTACCTGTATTTATTTCATATATCAATAATTCAATATGAAAACTAATTTGCATTTCCCCCCAAAAAAATATAAAATAAAAATTAAATATAATTAATTAATAATTTTATCGTATAATGTAAAGAATATAAATAAAGTACCAAATATAAATATTATTCGTTCCTAAATAAACTAAACCGCATCAACATCATCAGTAGCAGGAGCATTAGAGGACAGTCGTCGACGTCGCGCTGCCATCGCTCGGGCGACATCCTGCATCACCCAAGTTTGGAGAGCGGCCTAGTTCTGGAGTTTTTGAAAATTAGGGTTGATTTACTGTTGAATTGTAAATATTTAATATTTAAAAAGTTTTACAATGTTTGTGTTGGTGGTATTAAAATGTCGTGGTGATTGGCAAGTTGTGTTTAATTAATATTTATATTTTGATATACATGTTGTGATTGATTGGGATTGTGGTCGGTGATGACGTGGTGTACGGTCCTGGCCGGGAGGTTTCGTTCCTCTAATAACGGATTTTAATTTTTTTTCAAAATGTGATGGTGGTTTTTAAAAGTTTTACAAAGTGCGTGGTGGGGGTTTTCAAATGTCGTAGTGATCGGCAAGTGAGAGTATGTTTAATTTATATTTTATATTTTATGATCTATGATTAATATATATGATATGTGATAAATATATATGATCTGTTTGGTGCAAGTTACACGTGAAGTTGAATTTGCATATATGCCCTTTACTTTTCAGTCGGCCCATTTTGCGAGGTGTACTCAAAATTCACTATACATTAATTAAAGTCACTATATACTAAATGTTAGTGACAAATCAATATTTGACTCTTTCATTTTATACGTATAGCGTACTCTATCAAATCATAACAAAAAACTGACAACATATATTAGCACAACAAAAGTTGCTGTGTTTTTTTGCACAACACCCCATACAAAACTCTTTGTAAAATTAAACTAAAACCGATTTGAAACACGTGGAGCATGGCCATTGGCCACACATGTATTGACAAAGACACTTTACTTTTACCCCACACATACAAATTATATTTTCTATTTAGGGGCTTTCATGTATACCCGGGGAAGAAAAAAACTACCCAAACCTTTACGGCGGTAAATCATAACAAAAAACTAAGTATGATTGAAAAGACGTGATATTGAGAAACATCACGGATTTCAAGAGCTAACGAGTGTTGAAACATCCCATCACGAATTTTAAGAGCGTGATTTAACATTAATAAGTATAAAATCTTTATACACTGAAACACTTACCTTAGACCCGTTTGAGATTTAGAATCAAATAAAGAGTTTGATACTAAATTCTGAATTGTCCATTGATTTGGACAGTTTATTAATGTGATTGTAATGTGATCATCTTATGGCGTATGTATTTTGTGGACTTTTCAATTTCGGTTTCCATCTTTTGTTCTCGGGTGCACTGCAATATGTGTACTTAGAGAACTAATGGGAGGTGCTAATTTTAAGGTTCTCAAAATGCATAGTAAGATAATTTTATTACTGAACATCACATTCTTTAATGGCATAGGGCTCTTACAAAAAATTCAATAATTTTCTATAGGCACCCTCATAGCCCGCGATTCTCTATAATTTGATCATCTATATTATTAATCACAATTAAGATATTATAGGATGAGTTCCGATCGTAGTTGGATGTAAAAATGGAGGGTGGACGGTTATCTATCGAACAAGTTCGTGAGAGGGGTCGAGAGTTTCATACAATTTTCACTCACCGATATAGAAATGAAGGACGGGGAAAAATTGAAGTGTCCTTGTAGTTATACTAAATGTATGAACCGCAATTACCATGATGTAAATGATGTCAAACTTCATCTCAATAGATCTGTACCAGATTACTGCATCTGGACATTCCATGGTGAAACAAATATTTATTGCATGCATTGTGTCGACCCCGAGATTCACGTTGGAGGATCATCTTACGCCACCCCTAAAGAATCATCAAACACTTACATCAATATGTGTCACGATGCAGTCGGTCTAAACTTCATATTCATCCCTAATGTTGAAGAACCGCCCAATCCCGAGGCCAAGAAGTTCTACGATATGTTGAGTGCTGGAAATCAACCTTCGTATCTTGGATGTGAGAAACATTCTCAGTTGTCTCTGACCGTCTCATGAACCTGGAGGTGGAGAATTACATGTCCCATAAGAAATATGATCAAGTACTAGATTTAATCAAATAAGTTGTGCCAAAAGATGATCATATACCAGATGACTTCTACCAGAGCAAGAAGTTATTGAGGGGCATGGGTCTACCGATCGAGATGATCGATTGTTGCATCAATAATTGTATGATCTATTGGAGAGTCGATGCTAAGTTCGACTAGTTGCAAGTTTTGCAACCATCCTCTGTTCAAACCCACTAAGCAGGGAAAAGCAAAATGACAGAAAAGCAGCATTACGTATAAGTGGTGAAAATTATCCCCAACCTTTTCACTCGTGACATTGAACTTCAGTGAGAGGTTTAGGAGAATTTGATGTCTTGCACTCAGACAATGAGGGCTGGAAATTAGAAAGTTTTCGTCCAGAAGATTTTGTAGGTGGTGTCTCCGATTTGAACTTTGGAAATGTCCCTCCAATGTTGTTTCTTCTTCACAAATGTTTGTTGAACTTCTGAGTGATCATAGACACTATATTCTCTCCAAGAGTGGTATTATCGATTTTATCCAACAATTCTCTCCAATCAAAAACTTCACTGTCTTCATCCGAGCTGACATCGGTAGTGAGGGCAACATTCTTCTCTTTCGAGTTGGAACCAAGATGTTCCATCTCGAACGTTTTGAGCGATCGAACCAGTTCATCGAAGTCTAAATTATCATTTCCCTTTGATTCTTCAATGGCAACCACCTTGACATTAATCTTCTTTGAAATGGATCTAAGTAGTTTTCCAACAAGGCTTGAATTGGACACGGCCTCGCTAAGTTCTCCACACTCATTTGCAATATCCGAAAGTCTCATGGCATAGTCCATGATTGACTATTTCACATCCATCCTCATCGCTTCAAATGTAGCAGTCAACATTCTTAATCTTGTTCTCTTTACACTTTGGAATCCTTCGCACACCCTCTGCAATGCATCCCACACATCCTTTGCAGAATCGCACTTTTTGATCACTTTGTAGTAATTTGAGTCAATATATCCACAAAGTATGTTGATGCATTTAGAGTTCCAGTTTGAATCTGCTATCTCATCAGCGGTCCAATCTGTTTCTTTCTTGATGATAGTGTCTCCATCAGCATCAGTAGCTCGTGGTTTTTCCCATCCAACCAGAATGGTTCTCCATGCTCGTTCGTCGATATTTTTGATATGCCACCACAACCTTTGCTTCCAGAGAGAGTAATTCTCTACGTTGAGGATAGGAGGTCGCAGATTGCCTTAAGAGTCCATAAGTCAATGAATCTACAAAACAAGGATCGAAATAATTGATGTTAAGTACCCTGCTCTGGTGCTAATTATAATTTTGAAGATCTATAATCTTGAAAAGAGATGTGAAGTCTCGTGGTAGATAACATCAAACTCAACATCAAGCAGTTTTAGAAATTGTAAACTTATAACACAGCATATATTATGATTGATGTTAAGTAACACTAGCAATAACATCAAACAGAGAAATAGAAGATAAGAAGCGAAAAATAATAAATGGACACACTTATTAAACTTTTAGTCTGTAAGTAAACGTACTTACGGACATGGGTATTCAAACCCAAAAACTATATTATTTAATCGTTCAAGATCAATTACAAAATGTTATGTATGAAAAACAAATGTATCAACGCTTGATACACAAATACTTGTTTCCACGATTGATCAGATGTCTTCCGTTGGTTACGCAACGTTGAAGATCTCTTGATTGCGAATTGTAGCTCCAAGTAGGTTTCGTTCTTGTGTTCTGCTTCTTCAGAAAAATGTCTTGCGTCCCTCCAAAAGCCCTGGTTTATTTGCGTCGTTCATTTCCTTAAATAATCAAGACTCCTAGTCTTGATAAACAAGTTAAGCTAAGAACAAGGAAACTAACTAAAATCCTAAACTATATTTAGGAAATAAATCTAGAGTCCTAAATAAAACAAAGTCCAAGAAAGGCAAAAATACGAAAAGAAAAATTGCCAAGAATAAAATTCCCAACAGTTTGTTCAATTTAGAATTAACTTTTATTTAGTCTTTTTATATTATTGTTTTTCTATTTTGATTTTGGGAATTCGCAGATGTTCTCGTTTCTTTCTTTCTTCTTCTTCTTCTTTTTCTTTTTTTTTTTTTAAATTTTTAATTATTTTTGGAATTGGTAGACGATCCGGATGAGTCGATATGTCCCCAACAAATGGAAACTATCAAATCCTGAGGTTAATTTTTATGACAAAATCCCATTTTTTTACTATTAAAAGTTTAATTGCTGGAATTTGAAAATCAATTTGCTTGTGTTTTGCGCAACTTGGGAATATCAGGAAGAAAAGGAAGAGAATAAGGATGTAAATGGGAAGGGGATATGAATGATGGTGATGATAAATAAATGTCGAAGCGGATTGGTTGCCTCCACGAGGAGGACTCGACTTAGAAGGCCTTGAGGTACACAAAATTTTTATAAAATTCGATGATAGTAAGCTTCATAGGCATTGGAATTACTATGGGTTTTGGAAAATTTTACTTAAAGTGTTGATAATATATTTGAAAGTGGTGAATATTAATTACTTAATTGGGTTGTGATTAATGTGATTTGTTTAATTTGTTGAATGCTTGTTAGTTTGATCGAGGTTTCTGATATTACACCACAACTCGAGGGGTAAATAATCTAAACTAGTATTAAATGCAATTTTTATTAGAGTTCATTATTTATGCATAAGTGATAAATGGATGAAATTTTACTTTTTTTCTGGTTGTTCTTGTATACTCCGATAAATATTGTCATGTTACTTGTTACATGTATAGTATTTTGATAATTATTGTCTATTAGTGATAAATATATTGTTTTTATTGAATTTTAGATTTTTTTTGGGTGAAGTAATAATTAATATATTAACAGTATTGGTGATTTGGTGTATTTGTTGACACTTGCTTTTTTTTACTACTTTCTAGAACGGGTCTTGTAGCGCTCATTCTGGAAAATTATAATTTCTAGAAGGTATCTTTTGGTTCTCGAAACCAAACTTTCTAGAAGGTCTTTTTAAAAACCTGTTCTGGAAAAAATACTTTCAAGAAGTTAACATAAAATACCGTTCTCGAAAATTAACTTTCAAGAAGGTATCTAAAAATTCATCATGGAAAATATACTTTCAATAAGGTATCTTTAATACTTGTTATGAAAATATACTTTCTAGAAGGTATCATTAAAACCCCTACTGGAAAATAAATCTTCTAGAACGAGTATTTTAAACCCTTTCTAATAAGTTGATCATAGAATGGATTTGACGAGTAACATACCCAAAATTCAACTTTCTAGAAATGGTAAAACACTTTATATAACGAGTTGTTAACTGTTCTAGAAAGTCAGACTTTCTATAACTTGTGCAAAAATCATTCTAGAAAGTCTGACTTTCTAAAACGGCTCTATTTGGGTCGGTTCAATAACCGCTCTATAATGCCTTTTTCACCTGTCATAGTACGTCTCTGCTGCACTAGTGAAATCTCGCTCCTCCACAATCTCCATCACCGTCAAAACACATTTTCTCGCTCTCCATTGCACCACTAGGGATCCTCCATCACCATATCCTCCGCCATGATACCCTATTTCCCCTCTCTTGACTAGTCATTCATTCTTTTATCTCTCCCTCTCAAAACATCGCGCCGCAATGAAACCGTCACAATCATCTTCACTGTGCTAAATTATCATTGTTGTTGTGAACACACCACCGGGTAAGTATCTTCTTCTTATACAATTCTTATAAGTTTTTCAATATGATTTGACCTAATTATTGAAAATCAAACTTGTATGCATTACATTGAACTAATTTACATATTTCTTACGAATTTATTGTTTATTCTATGATTTTGGGCAGCTTTACTACTACCAATGTAGATTGAATGCCAAAATGGTGATTTAGAGTAGCACGTGTACAAAAACTTGAATGAAGATGAAGGCGCTTTACCTTATTTCTCACTAAGTTATTAGTTTTAGATTTGTGATGCATGGATCTTCCCACTGTATGATATTAGTTTTGTTGTGGTATGATGTTGGGATTCTCACTATAGAGCACAAATGGCCATGTCTTAAGTTATGCGTTATTCATCACTATGGTGATATTTTTATAACCATGATGTTTTACTGGCCGTTCTACTATGTGGTGTTATTTTGTTGGGGTATGAAGTTGAAGTTTTCGTTGATTGAAAGACACTGAATCTAGTTCTTTTGTCAATTGAAATGAGAAAAAAAAAATAAAAAATAATATTTTGAATTGGTTGAATTGAGAAATAACAATATCTAAACATTTTTTATCTTTTCTTTGTACACTTTTACTTTGTACACGGTTCCGGTAACAGCAACTGCCATGGTACTTGTGTTAGATTGTGAACCACACGATATAGAAAGACAAACTTCATGGTTTATGTTGGAGTTTGTTTTCTAATTGGCTCCTTAATTGTAAGAATGTGTCCTTTCTTTTGTATCTACCATAATTTTACATTGAGTATTGAATCGAAATTTTTACACTTACTTTTTCTTAGAAAAGTTCGTCCGCAAGAGAATGGAGCGATTGTAAGTGGTAAACTTGAGTCGAGTCGAATATCTCGAGGAATGGCAAACAGATTTGAAATGCTCATTTTAACATAATTTAACTAAACACGCGATCAATGATTGTTGGTTTTATTTTTTGAAAACAAGAGAAAAATAACTAAACGAATAGAATTTAAACGTAACAATCTATCAACACATCAACACGAATCATGACAAGTCTAATGCGCAAGAACTGGACACCACAAAGAACAAGAATAAAACTTGTAAGGAAACCGAAAGTGTTCGATAATTAAATCAAGTCAAAATGCGAATCATAAAGTTGTTCTAAACACTGAAAAGAATAACAATTTTGATTTGAAAGCATGAAGATGACAACAACATCCAATAACCTTTGATTAACAAATTCAATACCAAACTCAATAACTAAACCAAAATCCATACACAAGAAACCAATAAATTCCAAACAATTTATTGAAATTCACAAGAAAGATGCAAGAAACCGAGAATTGGAATTACCCAAATAAGTTCTTAAAATCTTAATCACCAAAACAGGTGAAGAAACTCCCATGCGAGTTGGCCTCTAAAAATCTAAGTTATCATCGTCTTTAAAATCAAGAACTCAAGCTATGTTTCTTCTAAATTATCCAAGGAGAATGGGAAGTGAACAAGATATGTGAAGATGAGTTTTCTAGATCAGAAAAAGGTAAGTATACATATCTCGTCGCGATTGGAAAGTGTTGCCTCTTAAATATGTGGTTCGAGGAGAACACAACGGTAGTTTTATCCAAAATGATGACCATCGACTTGCATCGATCGAAAATGCCACTGAAATTGATCTTGTGTCGATCGGTGGTGGTGGTCGACAGCGAGGAATAGCGGCATGTCGATTGTACGTCAATGACTCTTATCAATCAATAATGGCATGAAGTTCCCAGAAGGCAGATCGACTCATACTGTCGAAGCAGTGGCAGACGCGCGTCGATGTCACGTCGATGTGGCTCGTTGATCGGCGGTAGCGGGCACCTCTCGGCAGGTTAATTGACTAACGCTTTCAATGTGGGCGGGAGGTGTGCGTTGGTGATGCGTCGATTGCTGGTGAATCGACGGGCATGTTTCGCAAACCCTTTTCATGTTTTCTCCGATTTGATCTGATCGTAACTCTCGAGCATAACCTTGGATCCGCTCGGTTGACTAGAAAGAAAAGAAAACCAAACTAATATAAATATTATAAAAGATAAGAGAAAGAGTACTAAAACAAATAAAGGTTGACACAAGTTACGTAAAAGCTAAAAGAAACAAAAATGAGAGAAAACACGACCCAAAACCCACAACATCATACAAAATAAGATGCAAAAATAAACGAAAAAGCACACACAAATATGTACGAATCAAGTCTTATATATAATTGTGTTAAAAAAAACTTAATACTCCTATTACATAAACTAATACTTTTAGATCGTAAAGTGTTACTATTATCACACAAAGTTCATTTGAAAGGACACTTAATTATTGTAACCATGTCTTGTTTTAAGAAATTACTTCTTTCACAATTCCACAACCACCTATTACATGAGATTCACTCGTGAAAGTGTAATGACACAGTGAATTCACATGACACTGGTACATTCTTTTAATTATTTAGCAAAATTCAAGCACAATATCGAACACAAAGAGTTAAATATACATACAAAGAGTGATGATATAGAACCAACACGTTTCAGTTAGATCATATCCTTGCATAAACTGCACAACCCTTAGGCCTTCTTAAAACAGCTATTGACTATCGAGCATGTCGTCATACATAAGCGGACAACATTTAAGCAACTTCATTAAAACCTAGTTGGAGAGTTCCAAAATCGAATACAATGTGATATATAGCATATTGCGATTGGCCATCCATTATGATATCAGGAAGTTCATAAAACTGCACGAATAATTTAATTAAAGTAGGTGAAAAATACGTGTATGAAACATTACCAAATATATATGATATAATCTACTTGCTCATTTTTCCTTTTTTGTTAATTCAGATTTCTTTGTTGAAAATTGAAATTTAGACAATGATTCTAACTACAAACAATGTTCAAAAAGAAAAAAGAAAAAAATAACTATTTATTACAATTTGGCACTTGGTATATAATGAGTTTGTATATATTTAGTTGGATACGGGTCAGGTCATGAGTTAGCCTGATGGTTGTGATCACTCAATATTATCTAAAACAAGCGTTTCCTTAAAGTTGTTTCTTAATTGGCCTTATAAGATTAGGCTGTGGATGTTCTAATCACTTAATGTACCCCAAAATTCATGAAAGTTGGATAAATGGTTAAATTTGTATATTTTTGTTTTCTTATTTTTTTTTTCATTTTGAACATTGTTTACTTGATATAGACATAATTCGTAGGATGCCTTATGTACGAGTCATTATACCGTGCACTAGGATGAACCTTGCAAGGTGCACCATGTAATTTAATTTATCATCGTATATAACTGATATATATCATCATATATATAACTGTCACTACAAAAAAAGTGACTTAAAGTAACACAACATTGTATCACTTTTTATATTAGGTACTTTTTCTAACACATGCTTGTAATATTTTTTATATTATAATATTTATGTAACATTATGTAACACTTTACAAATATGAAACACTTAATGTAACACTTTTAATTAGATAACACTTTTTAAATAACACTTTTTTTTGTTAGTTTTTTAACATAAATTTGTATCACTTTAATTCAACAACAATTTAAGTAACACTTTGATTTAATTAGTTGCTAACACTTTTAAAACTCATTTTTCAAGTACAATATTATGACACTTTAAGTGAAGATATTTCATAAACAAATTTAATTTTGTAAAAAAATATTAAGTTTAAGTTGATTATAAATTCCTTATATTTGAATAAGATATTGCATTATTTAAAAAATAGGTGAAAGCATTCAAATATTCAAGCTCAATATCAAAGATCCTTTTCAAATAAGAATTAGAAATAATTAAGGTAAAATTATATCAAATACAACTTTTACTTTTCTTTGTTATATTTTTACGGTTTGTTATTATTTTTTGCAATAATACATAATTTTTTTAAACACACAAGTAAGCACCTCTATGGTGTTTATTTTTAATCCTACAATCTCATTTCACTTTTCCTTTTTTTTAAGGGAACGTCTGTGTCTTAATTGATAAGCTCCTACTATTGGTCCTTCACTAATTATTGGGTTAAATATAAAAACACATACTCCTAATTTAATTATTTAAAACTTATGCTTAAAAAAAAGGATATAAGAATAATAGAGCTCGCAAGATGATGAAATACTTAGAAGCACAGG
This sequence comes from Phtheirospermum japonicum, assembly GCA_014905375.1. Taxonomy (NCBI): domain Eukaryota; kingdom Viridiplantae; phylum Streptophyta; class Magnoliopsida; order Lamiales; family Orobanchaceae; genus Phtheirospermum; species Phtheirospermum japonicum. The sequence continues at coordinate 1,239,626 of BMAC01000267.1, read as the reverse complement.
AAAACGCACGATCATTGCCCACGTTCTCCTTTGCAAAACCCACCTTCAATTTGCCGCATGCAAAAATTTATTTTTGACGACACAAAGTACAATTCTTTCCTTAATTTTAGGTTTAGCGATGATAATGAAGTTTAGGATTGTTCAGAGTGATTAATCAACAATCCTTACTAAATAGACACATGTGTGAATCTCAATCTCCATAGAAATATGTTTATAATTTTGTGAATTTATGATATTGCATTATTATTGTGAATCTCTGGTATTGCGTATTTTTCATAAATTTTTGGGCTTTTGATCTTTTTGCAGTAGCAGCCATGGAGCAAACACGTAGAGAAAGTTCGATAAAATGCCTAAAAAGAATAAAAAGTTTAATTTATATCTAATTATGAGGTGCTTCACAGGTATAATTTCTCCCCTCAGAGTTCTCTCATGATCTCTTATTAGTTATTTGCTATTGTGGAGTCCATTTTGTCGACTAATAGGTATAATCACCAATATATATGTAATTATATATTCGAAAGTTTCTTTGATATACATGCTACATATTTAAGACGAATGACAAACTTGTCTTGTGATTCTTATACCGGTTGCCCCGCCCTCCCTAGTTACATGTTACAAGTACAAGTCGGCCTTTTTCATTTTTTAGCCGTTAATTATTAGTTTTTAGTTGTATTTGAGAATATATAGTTTTATAAATAAATTTTAAAAAAAATAAAATAACATAATTTTGCAGTAAGCTCATTTTTCTTTAAAAATATATTTGGAATTGTCAGTTTTTTAACTTTTAGTTGTGTTTAACTGTTGATCATCTTTGTTAGTTCTAGTGGAGATTATTTAGTTGTTTTATTGGACCAAAAAAAAAAAAAAAGAACATGGCACTAATTTTTTTTTCTTTAAAATCTTGAATTTTTCTTGTTAATTTTTAGTTTTAGTTAGAAGTTGCGTTTTTTATAAACCGATGCCAAATTGATTAAAATATGATAGGAATGGTACATTTAGCTAATGGCCAAAAACATGCATTTTAAGTCTATCAGCTTCAACTGGTGATTCCATGCACGTATGTATGTATGTAATATATATACACACGGTGCATATCAAATGGTGTTAATTTTGCCTCATTTAATTGTGTTTATATATCATGAAACTCACTAATGAGTTTGGCATAATTTGTTACAGCACCATGTTTGAATTGAGTTAAAGTCGTAAAAATAAAAAGCTTATGTGTGTGTATGTATGTATGTATGTATGTTTGTAGTGATAAAGTTGAACCGCCTCTTAACTCGGATTGTGAAAAACTTAAAAAATCATCTAACAAGGCATACCATAAAGCTGATTCATAAAGTGTAATGTTAGGATACATTTACAGAAGAAGATGACTTATATAAATAGGGTTGCGGACCCTTGCTCTAGCTGCTAAACCTAGCCACATGTCAACAATCTACTGGATGCCTAGAAACCTAGAAAACGTCTAGTTATTCTTAAAAGAATATTCCACACAGGATACCACAAAGGTATTTGATAGCTAGCTAAGGTAGAAGACAAAACTCCAGCTGGTTGGTCATTGTTCACGTATGCATGATGTATTGATGAGGTGAGCAGGTGCATGCAAGCCATATATTTCAACAGCCTCCCTCAATCCAAGCATGGTGAGGGCACGACACTTAGTTTTGATCTGAACTAGGTGAAGGATTGATCAGGCAGGGGCTTTGTTAGATATCTGCAATTTGATCTACAAAAGGCACATGCTGAACTTTGAAGTGTCCATGATTCACCTTGTCTCTAACAAAATATAAATCCAGTTCAATGTGTTTAGCTTTGGAATGAAGAACTGGATTTGCTGCTAAGGCTTCTGCACCAATATTATCAGTCCAGATAGCTGGAGTGGTTTTCAAATGGAATTACAATTCTTTCAGCAGGTATGTGATCCAAATGATATCAGTGGAGAAATGAGCAAGGCTTCTGAACTCAGCTTCAGTACTTGATCTGGAAATGGATTGTTGTTTCTTTGAGCACCAGGTTATGAGATTTTGACCTAGGTAGATACAGAATCCCGATACAGATTTTCTATCATCCATGTTAGTAGCCCAGTTTGAGTCTGAGTATCCAGTGATGTCAAGATGAGATGACTTGATGAACTTGAGACCATAGGTAATGGTGCCAGCTAAATATCTCACAATCCTTTTCAGTCCTTTCCAATGAGGTTCAAAAGGGTTTTGCATGTACTGACTGAGTTTATTGATATTAAAGGAAATTTCAGGTCTAGTGATGGTGATGTATTGAAGGTCTCCAATCAAAATTCTGTAAGTTGTAGCATTTACATTGTTTTTTCCAATGTACTTGGAAAACCTGGTCTTGGATGCCATAGGTGTCTCTATCCCTTTTGCATTGGACATACAAAACTTCTACAACAGACTTCTGATAAACTGACTTTGAGAAAGGTGTAGTTGTCCCTGATTAGTGTGCTTGACCTCAATTCCTATAAACTGATGAAGAACTCCTAGATCTTTTAGAGCAAATTTCTGGTTCAGGCCTCGAATGAGACTGTCTATTTCAGTAGGAGCATTTCCTGTGATTATAATATCATCCACATATACTAGAATGAGAATGAAATTATGCCCTTTGATCTTGAAAAACAATGAGGGGTCTGCCTTTGATCCTACAAACTGCAGAGTGAGAAGTTCTTACCTAAGCTTACAATACCAAGCCCTTGGAGCCTGTTTCAACCCATAGATTACCTTTTTAAGTTTGTACACTAGATTGGGGTATCCTGACTCTAAAAGCCTGGAGGTGCCTGGAGGTTGCTGCATGTATATGTCTTGTTCCAAATCCCCATTGAGAAAGGCATTGTTAACATCTAACTGCCTTATTGTCCAGTTCAATGTCACAGCAAGAGACAACACAACTCTGATGGTAACAGGTTTAATGACTGGGATGAAATTTTCTTGATAATAAAATCCAGGGCTTTGAGTATATCCTTTGGCCACTAACCTGGCCTTGTATCTGGCAATGGTCCCATCAGAGTTCCTTTTAATTTTGTAGATCCATTTTCAACCTACAACAAGTTTGTTTGAGGGATTAGGAACTAAATCCCAAGTTTTGTTTTCAATCAAGGATGAATATTCAACCTGCAATTCCTCCCTCTAGTTTTTCTCTGTGAAGGCTTCCTTTTCTGAAGATGGTTCAATCTCTGTGTGAACTGCTACAAGAGCTTTAGGTTTAAAGATGCCTGCTCTTGCCCTTGTTATCATGGGATGCTTAGGTCTAGGAGAAGGAGTTGAAGTTTGTCTTTTCTTATCAATTTGGAGATCAACAGTAAGAGTTATGGTGCTTGCACTTGTTAAGGGAGTGTAAGGCCTGATAACATGATCACTTGAGGGCATGGATATTGAAGGACTTTGATGTGGAGAATGTAACCTCTGATGTGGACAATGTTGGCTGCTAGAATCTGATTTCGAGGATTTGGAGAGAGTTATTATAGGAGGAGCAGGTATCTTTGATGTTTCTGTAGTGATAGGATGAGTCTTTTCTAAGACCTTATTGAGATAGGGAAAACTGGTCTCTTCAAACAAAATGTGTCTGGTCACAATCATTTTTCCTGAAGGTAAGAGGACTTTATACCCCTTGTAACTGTCACAGTAGCCAATGAATATAGAGGGCAAAGACCTAAACTGCAATTTGTGCTTGTTGAGAGATCTGATATAAGGATAACATAAGCATCCAAACACCTTGAGCTGAGTGTAATCTGGTGAGTTTAAGTACAAACACTGAAAATGAGATTTATCCTTCAACACCTTTATGGGAAGTCTATTAATCAGATATACTGTTGTTATGAAGGCATCAATACAATAGAAATATTGAACTCTAGATTGAGCTAAAAGTGCAAAAGCTACTTCTACAATATGTCTGTGCTTCCTTTCAGCCAAACCATTCTGTTGTGGAGTGTAGGGACATGAAATTCTGTGTTGAATTCCTTGCTGATTTAGAAAAGGGAAAAAAAACTAAGATATTTTGTGCCACCATCACTTTGTAGACTTTTGATCTTAGCTTTGAACTGATTCTCCACTAACTTATTAAACTGAACAAATGCAGATAAGGCTTTATTTTTTGTTTTCAGAAAATAGATCCAAGTATACCTGGTGTATTGATCAACGTAGTACATGTGTTTAGAGTAGGTATGCACAGGTGATGGCCCCCATAGATCACTATGGACTAATTCAAAGGGATAAGAGTATGTATCATGAGACTCAGGAAATGGTAACTCATGTATTTTAGATTTGCAACAAGCATCACATAAGGGCAGCTGATTCTTATTATTATTGTCAAAGGACTGATTACAAGACTTCAGAACATTTTCAACAACCTCAATAGATGGATGACCTAACCTTTGGTGCCAAACACACATGTTTGGACCCTTTTGAACAACAGAAAGAGTAACAACATGTTGATTATCCATCAACTTATTTGAACCTACAGCCTTATTAAAACTGGTAAACCTCTTGACTACTTGAACTCTTCCTTGATCTTCTTGAATCTTGAACTCAAACTGATATAATCCATCCTTAAGTTTCCCTTGAAGTAGAGGTGCCCCCGTAGCTTGATCCTTAACAATGCAAAAAGTGGGATGAAACTCAAAGAAAACATTATTTTCTTTGGGAAAACTGAGATACACTCATAAGATTCTTAGGATACATGGAACAAGTAACAGTTTCTTGAGATGAAAAACAGAAGTGCAGTGAGGGGCCTTGAGTACAGAGTTACCAATATGTGTGATAGTTAGACCTGTTCCATTTCCTACATGCAGCTTGTTTGAGCCTTGGTATTCAGAGATAGTGTTGAGATTAGACATGTCATAGGTGACATGGTTTGTAGTTCCAGAGTCTGGAAAGCAGTTGAGTGTGTCTGAGATGACAGAGGTGTTATCCTGACTTTGAGCAGCAACCATAGTTGTAGGATTATAATTCTTGTTGTTGAACTGCCTGGTGCTTTGATTTTGACTTGAAGAATTAGGAACAAAGTTCAAATCTCCCCTGTAATAACATTTCTCAGCAGTATGATTTGTGTAGTGATAGATTTGACAAGCAACTTTGTTGTAGGTGTTTCTACCTATTCCCCTGCCTCTACTTTGCCTACCAGTTCCTCTTAAATAATTTCCTCCTCCTCTATTTCTTTGATATTAGGAGTAATTCTCCTTTTTGTTACCCTGGACAGCCATATTTGCAATGAGGGTGCTACTATCATCAGCAACAGCAAGATTGGTGGCTTCAATTCTGTTTTCAAAACTGAGAAGGAGGGCACTAACTTGATTCACAGTAAACAACTCAGGTCTAGAAGTAACAGACACAACTACAGAATCATACTCACTACCAAGACCTAACAATATATGCATAACCTGATCTGACTCTGAAACTCTCTGACCAGTTGAGGCTAAAGCATCACAACACCGTTTTACATTATTAAGATACTCTCTGATGGAAATATTACCTTTTTTGTTTGTGGTTAGTTGCATTTTATACTGCATTTGCCTTGCTAGAGGTTGACTGGAATAGTTTATCTCCAGGGCTCTCCACATTTGATGAAAGGTCTCTAATCCAACCATGAGTACTAATAAGCCTACTGACAGGGATGAAAGTCATGAAGCAAGCAATTGGTCTTGCCTATGATAAGCAAGAAAGTCAGGATTCAGAATTAGGGCATCAGGATTCTCTGTACTCTTCACAAGTTTTTAAGGTATAGTAACATATCCATTGAGATACTCTTCAAGGCCATAGCCTCTTACAGCTGTAAGAATTTTCTGTTTCCATATGAGATAGTTTGAATAAGAGAGTTTTGTTGTGAGAAGTTGGGACTGAGGCTGGATTATTTTGAGATTTGTATTACTGCTATTAAGCACAACGTTTGAGGAACATGAAGCTGATGAATCAGCCATGATAAAAGGTAGTCAAACTAATAAAGAGATGTGGGACAGTAGCACCAGAGACAGGTTCAGAAAACCTGCACTGATACCATGTGAAAAACTCAGAAAATCATCAAACAAGGCATACCATAAAACTGATTCATAAAGTGTAATGTTCAGGATACATTTACAGAAGAAGATGACTTATATAAATAGGGCTGCGGACCCTTGCTCTTGCTTCTAAACCTATCCACATGTCAAAAAGCTACTGGATGCCTAGAAACCTAGAAAATGACTAGTTATTCTTAACAGAATATTCCACACAGGATACCACAAAGGTATTTGACAGCTAGCTAAGGTAGAAGACAAAACTCCAGCTGGTTGGTCACTGTTCACGTATGCATGATGTATTGATGAGGTGAGCAAGTGCATGCAAGCCATATATTTCAACACGGATGTATCAATATTGATCCATGATAATATCTCCATTTGAAAGTTTCGATTCTTGCTTAGAAGGTTTATTTCTGGTTCTCGCATGGCATACTATTTTCATAATAACAACGCCACGTCAAAATCATTATTGTCATTGCTATTGCTAATCGCTATGCATGCTTCGACACTAGTCCCTCAAATTTCACATAATTATTTTGATTAATAATTATTTTCTGGTTCATAACATGCCATGCCATGGTTGTTTAATAAATTCAAGAAATATTCATTGAATTTGAGATTTTAAAGTAATATACTAATATGCGTGTGTTTGACCTTCTTGTTGATGAATCCGATTCATGTTAATTTGTTATTAACAAAATGATTCTAAAATAACTTATTATAAAAGTGTAATTTGGGATAGACCAGCAAATTCATAGGTTCCTTGTGATTCTTTCAAAATGTGATATATTTTATTGATTTATTATGTTAGGCCTTGTTTGGGAACATAGATAATGTAAGATCCATATAACCCAATCTCCTCTATTTTCACAACAATAACAACAACAACAACATCATCATCATCATCATCATCATCATCATCATAATAAGGGATATTTTTTTTTGCCCCCCAAATTATGCAATTTTTTTCTCTTTGCCCCCCGAAATATTTTTTATTCCACTTTGCCCCCTGATGTACAATAATTTTCGACGTTGCCCCCCAAACTTTATTTCCGATGGAATATTCCTTTTAGATTCCATCGGCGGGCAGTTGGGGGGCAAAGTGAAAGAATCTTATAGTTTGTGGGTAAAGTGCAAAAAATCTTATAGATTGGGGGGCAAATTAAAATAATAAATATTAAATTTTGTTTTAAGATTTTATATTAGGAAAATATATATAATTTCAATCTTATACTCAAACACACACAAAGTTGTCAATACAATTCCAAATTAAAAAAATATCATAAATTTTCAATTAATATTTATAATTTTCTAAATATAAATATTGTCAATACATCTTTAATATTATTAATTATTAAACACATGACTAAGTATTATGTAAATTATTATAATAAAAAAAAATTATCATTCAATATTTTTATTTGTATAAAAAGTGTGATTAAATACTATATTAATCATGAGTAAATTAATTATTATATAAGATTATAATTATCGAATGATTAATATAATTAAAATCTTGATATAAGATTTTAATTATAATCATTCGGTAATTATAATCTTATATAATAATGTACTCATGATTAATATAATTTTAATCACACTTTTTATACAAATAATAATATCGAATGATAATTTTATTTCGTATCATAATATTATAATACATATACGAAATACACATTTATTTTATTTTGTTCAATCATAATACATAATAATATATTATTATGTTAATTAGCCTAATAATTCACATAATACTTAGTCATGTGTTTCATATTTAATAATATAAAAGATGTATTGACAATATTTATATTTAGAAAATTATATATATTAATTGAAAATTTATGGGTTATTTTTTAAAATTGGAATTGTATTGACAACTTTGTGTGTGTGTGAGTATAAGATAAAAATTATATATGATTTTCAAATATAAAATTTTAAAACAAAAATTTAATATTTATATTATTTTAATTTGCCCCCCAAACTAAAAGTTTTTTTGCAATTTACCCCTCAAACTATAAGATTCTTTCACTTTGTCCCCCAACTGCCCGCCGATGGAATCTAGAAGGAATATTCCACTGTAAATAAAGTTTGGGGGCAACGTCGAAAATTATTGTACATCAGGGGGTAAAGTGGAACAAAAAATATTTTGGGTGGCAAAGTGAGAAAAATCGCATACATTGGGGGGAAAAGAAAAATTAGCCGTAATAATAATAATAATAGCCCTAACTCTTTAAGAAACCTCAGATAGTTTTCTTTCTTTCTTTTTTTTTTTTTTTTTTATTTCTGTACAGTTTACTTCTTACTCTATTTATTTTTTTGTTCTAGTTGTTATCGTGAATATTCTTTTCTGGTTTTCCCTCGGACGATATTTTTTTACCATTGTTTTAATGTCAAAAGGATTTCTCTTAACCAGTTTTTAATTAGTGGGGGCTCATGACAAGCATTATTGAGAATTTGTGTTGTTTAAGTCAATGAATATTTTGAAAAAAAAAGGGGGCAAATTTGTCAAGAAAATGAGTAAAAAAATTTGGCGGTCAAATAAAGTATAAAAATCGTACCTATTAGAAAACAAAGATTTTCGTTTTAGTGGGAAAAGAAAGTTGTGCATTTTAGTAGGTAAAATTGTTTTATAATCCATACTTGATGGTCAAAAACATTAAGATTGTATAATAAAAGCACTACTGGTAAATATAACTAAAATATCAATAAAGCACTGTGATTGTATAATAAAAACACTGTTGGTATATAATAAAAGCCACTAGTTCGCAGGTTCGCATATAATGACGTGGCTTCTCATTTGAACCCACCCATATATATATATATATTATATATATATATATATATATATATAGAGAGAGAGAGAGAGAGAGAGAGAGAGAGAGAGATAATACATGAATATTTTCACTTTTGATTCCCAAGTTTACAACCCTTTTGGAACCCATTGTCCCGACTTAGGCGTTTTCATGCCTAACATTACCGCTAGTGTTTCGTTAAAAAAAACAAAACAAAAAAAAACAAAAAACAATTTACCTGTTATAGTAGGTGAAAAATGGAGTGATACCTCTCTAATTAGTCAAGCAAACTTTACCTATATTTCCTTTTGTTATCCATCTTTCCTAGTTAATTAGCTTTGACACCTATCACTCTATACTGTGGAATTATTTAGGAGATAGAGTGTCTTGGTTTGATTCGTGATTGTGGAATATTTTCAATTGGAATCAACCTGCATAGATATTTTTCTCCGTGATAAATGTATGACATTTCTTGTGTTCCTCTAAGTATATGCAGTGATATCTAGTTTCCAGAATCTTACACTCACTTGTGTAAGAAATTTAAAACAATGGTGGTGGTGATGATGTATGTATTAAACTGTGAATACTCACATATTCTTTTCTTCTTTTTTTTTAGGCAAAACATAAATTTCTCATGCCTTTTTGATATATATATCATACACTAAATGTTCCTAGTAATACTCAGAATATTCTAAATTGTTAAAGAATTTAATAAAATATGATCAATGTTAATTTCACATTCTTTTATTTGTTGAAACTATGTGCTCGATTTAAAACTTTTAATATTGATTATATGAACCATTTCAGGTTGATGAGAGCAGTGAGTTTTTACCACTTATGTATGATCCTGATAGCATTGCTGCTTACTGGGGAAAACACCCACGTGCTTTTACTACCCGTATTGTTCAGTTAATGTCTTTTGCTGGAGGCTTTCTCCCTCATCTTGTTTGGGATCTTATAAATAATAAGATAAAAGAGTTACTATTTAGCATCATCTATCTACTAGTTTACATCAATCTTGTGTACTCTCATCTGATCGAATTTCACTACATCAAATTTTAATTAATTGAATCATATTTTTATTACAACTAGTTTTTGTTCTTAATTACGCAGAATGAGGTCGCTCGAGCTATCGAATTGAGGGAGATAGTTACCCCTTTGGACCCCGCATACATTAAACTTGGGCAAGCACTGAGCATTTGACCCGATATATTGTCGCCTAGTGTAATGACTGAGCTACAAAAGTTTTGTGATAAGGTGACAAAGTGATATTTTTATATTTCGTGAATTAAAATCCAAGTTGCGTGATTAAACTCTTCCATTGTGTTTGTAGGTCCAATCGTTTCCAAATGATGTGGCTATGGCTCTTCTTGAAGAGGATCTCAGACAGCCTTGGAAAAATATCTATTCTGAGCTTTCTCCTTCTTCTATTGCTGCTGGTAATCTCAATGGATTTTTAAGCATTATACTATCTTATGTGTAATTTTATATATTCTTACTTAATCGGACTACTAAAGATTGTGTACTTTCTCTGCATCCCTCGGCCAGGTGTATAAGGGCCAACTAAAAGAAAATGAGGATTTGGTAGTTGTGAAGGTACAAAGACCTTTCGTTCTCGAGACTGTGATCGTCGATTTGTTTATAATAAGGAACTTGGGTCTCATTCTTCGTAAATTTCCTCAGGTACATATTTCGCCATTTTACTGTTGTCTCGTGTTACCTGTGAAAGAGATAATGAACTGTGGTGTTTAAATTTCTTTCAGGTCTCTATTGATGTTGTCGGATTAGTGGATAAATGGGCTGCACGTTACTTCGAGGAGCTTGATTATGTTAACGAGGAGAAAACAGGACATTATTTGCCGAAATGATGAAGAAGGACCTTCCTCAAGTAATTTTTCTAAAAATAAATTTATTAATATATTAAAAAAAGAGAATAATCCAACAATTTTTTTTCAAAATATGGTTTGTAGGTAGTTGTGCCAAAGACGTACCAAAAATACACAGCACGAAAGGTTCTTATGACTCAATTGATAGAAGGGGAAAAACTATCACAAATTATAAAAAGTGATGCTGGAGAACTTGTAAATGTCAGTTACATATGCTACCAGAAGCAGGTAATTACTGATGTAATTAATTATTAACATTCATGAAATTTAATTAAGTAGTTATCTTATCTAACTCACTTCAACTTGAATCTATAGCTGCTTGACACGGGTTTCTTCCATGCTGATCCACATCCAGGAAACTTAATTCAAACTCCTAATGGAAAGCTGGCTATACTGGATTTCGTCGAGATACTTATGCATTAGTATTAATTTTTGATACCACAGCTTCGAACGTTGAGTATTGACTGGTGTTGAACGTGACGACTACAAAATTGACGGATGATCAGAAATATGGCATGATTGAAGCTATCACTCACCTCATTCATCGGGATTATTTTATCAAACTAATAGCAAAGGAGAAAACCAGATAACTAGTTCTAGTTTTGTTTATTCAACTTAATGTAATTATTGACTTTTAGATATTATGCTATTTGTTCATTGTGAATTTTGTTTTTGCACTACTTTGTTGTAAATATTTTAGAAGCATATTCATATATTTGTTTATCATTATTTTTGAGTTAATTTTATTAATTGGATGTTTATACATGCATACTATTTTATAAATAAATAGTTCGTAATGGAGAAAAGGAGATAATTGAAAAACAAAATCAAAAAATTCGTATGTAGTTTAAAAGTGTTACATAATCTTTACTAAAGATAGTGATACGATTACATATCATTATTGATAGATTTAAAGTGATACGATTGTTTATGTTTAAAGTAACACAACCAATACAAAACCAAAAATAACAAAAAGAGCAGCAATCAGATATCAGAAAATGAGTAGGAAAAAGTGCTTAACTTTTATTCCAAAAAAATCAGATCGAATCGACCTCGGCCGAATCCTTTTACAGGTGCTTGATTTCAGGTTACAAGATTTTTCTCTCTAAAACACTCTAAGTTTCTCTCTCTAAAAAATTGGGGATCCTCTTCTCTCTCTCTTGGAGAGGCTATTTATAATTTTCCCTTGAAACCCTAGTTTGACACCCATCGTTTTCCCATTGGTTCTCCAGGATTTCTGCTCACGAGTCCGCCGCCTCAATGCCGACCTCAGACATTTTCCACCGACTTAATCCGACCTCAGCCATTTCACTCATCAACCGAATCGTAAGACGTCAACCTGACACTTCAACTCGGCATTTTCAGATCGACAAATGATCGGAAGCGAACTGATCAGGCAGCGCATGCGTCGGGGGAGCTCATCCTGCTCGGCACTTTCCAGGTCGGTGCGCTCGGGCGAGAGCGCTCGGCGTGTGGCTTGGGCCTCCCGGCACCCTGGGTGGATGGCCTGCTCGGCGCTCCCGGCGAATGCCCTGCTCGCCAGATTCCAGGTCGGCGCACCCGGGCGGGAGCGCTCGGCGTGTGGCTCAGGACGCCCGGCGCCCTCAGAGGATAGTCTGCTCGGTGCATTCGGCGAATGCCCTGCCTGGTAGATTCCAGGTCAGCGTGCTCGGGCGGGAGCACTCGACGTGTGGCTCGGGAGCTCGCCAGGATCACCTGGTTCCTTGGCGCTTTCTATTCGGTGGCTCCTGCTGGGCTCTCTCGTCAGTAGTGCTCGGCAATTCGTTAGGGCCGCCTGGCGACTTGGAGCTTCCTGCTTGGCAGCCCCGAAGGTGTGGCTCGGCATCCTGGGCGAGAACCTCTCACCTGTTCGGAGCCAAATTCTCAGCAAGATCGCAGATGTGGCTCGGCAGCCTGGGCGAGAATTTCTCAGCAGCTCGACCCGGTGTATTCTCCGGGTTATTTCGAGTGATCCGGCTTGGTTCCTCTGTGGGGTATTCGAGATGATACCAACCATCAACAAGCCCCTGAGCGCAGAGTTGGACATGTATGGTCGGGTTCGGGCTCATTGAATTCTGGTCGTCCGTAAGAGCCGAGCCGGCCTAGGCGTGGGGTGTCTTGTATTATCGGCCTCGTTTTGTGGGAAGTTTGACCGTCACGCTTTCCGAAATGGAAGCTTTTGCAGCCTCTTCTTTTGAAGCTTTTGTAGGCTTTGTCCCCTAGTGCTTTTGGACCTTTGTGACATGTGATTCCCCCCTTCTTGGACTCTTTCAGCATGTGACACCTTCTTTGGATTATTATGATCCATATTGAACCCACCCTTCTTTAAAAAAAGCCTTTTGGCTTTCATTTTCCCATTACTTCTTCTCTTTACCATTTCATCCATTTTCCAAGCCTCAAAACTTGAGCAACAATATCATATACACTTTATTATCCCAGTTTCTATTCGGCCGATTTCGTTCTCAGCCCGGTTGTGCCTAATCCTCATTGTTTGGTCCTCATTTTCAAAGGTAATTTCCTTTTCCTTTCTTTTGACTCCTACCCATTTCCAGTAGTCCAAGTTACTCTCTGGATGATTCTCGGGAGTTTGGGGGAGCTATCCAGGGCGGCGATCAGCCTGACCTTCGAACGGGCCACGGTGGCGAATTCAATTTTAATCAATACGGGAGTTTTGGTACTGTAAAATCTTTGGTCAAGGGCGACCCTTTGACTTTGAGAGATTCTTGAGTGATGACCACCAGTTCGGTGGATGTTCTCAGTTCGACGAAGGCCAGTCCTTTGGACCCGATGGTCAGTTTGGGCAGGGCTGGGAATTCGGCCCTCGGAATGGATTTTATCCAAAACATCATTATGGTTTAGTTGACGAAATCGAAGAGGAAGCAATCGGTGGGTCGGCCAGGGCAGGTGGTATGAGACCGGACCGGACTGAAGCGACAACTGACAATTTCAGGATCGGCTCTGACCTGCTCGAGCCCCTTGATGACCTTCCCGGGCGGCAAGAGGATGATGTCCGACCAATGCCACGGGCTAAAAAATCCCGAAGGCCTAAAGCCATCGAGAATTCGGCGACTCCCGAAACCTTTGCCTCCTTGTTGGATCAGCCTGGCGAGCGCACCCCGATCGGACACTGGAAGAGGCCCCCTCCTCGTGATTGGGATGACATGATGCTTGTCATAGCCGTCGAGCAGAGTGAGATGGTTGAAAATAACCTAGTTAGATATCGAAAAGAGTGTGGTGTGCCCGGGTCTATCTATCTGTTCCTCCCTTATGATGCCGAGCAGATTCATTGTCCGTCGGCCTCATGTACTACAATGTTTACGGACAGCCTGCACTTCGGTATTTCGTTCCCGCTCCCCCGGCCTTTGACGGATATTTTGAAAGACATAGGGCTGCCTATTTTCCAGCTCCACCCTTTAGCTGTAGCTCGGATTCTTATTTTGTTTGTGCTTTTCAACCTTAATGACTGGCCGGCTCCCACCCTTGAAGAGCTTCGGTGGCTCTATCTTTTCAAGGCTGCGGGCAGGAGCGATTCTGGTTTTTACTATAACTCGATTCGGTTTGGCGACTTCAAGAAACTCGTGACCGGGCTCCCCGACACTCTCCATGATTGGAAACCGCATTAGTTTTATGTCGGGGAGGACAAGCAAACGAGGAACCCCGATGGCTCACTTTATTCTCCCCCCAATTCTTTTAAGAAGTTTGGTTAGTATGACGTCAGCACTGCTCTTCGTATTTTGATCTATTCCTTATTGTTTGTTCTTGTTTTCAGTTTAACATCGTCCGATAATTCCTGACAAGGAGTTTTTTGCTCACATGTACGATATTTTGGATTCTGACCCAGGGCCGAGATATTACAAGAACTTTCTAACCAAGGCCAAACTTCAGACTGGTCTAAGGGATTCTCCTCTTCGTTCTCAGCTCGGACCCACTATTCTCGGTGAGTTGAATTTTGCATGTTTTTATGCCCTCGATTGAGTGTGAGTATTTCATTCCTTTGTGAACTTGGTGTTTGAATTTTCTTTTTTTAGTTGGTATTTTTCGTTCACGATGTTAGATTCTCTGTTCGGCATTTTCTGTTTGGCCGAGCTGCTCATTGTCTCTCGGCGTCGGTGCTCGCGTCGGCCGACGTGGCCTGGCCAAGCTCGGCAGCTTATGCTCGTCTGAGCTTCCCGTCGCCTCGGCATCGGTGCTCGCATCGGCCGACGCTGCCAGGTTGAGCTCGGCAGCTTCTGCTCGGCGGGGCTCTCGGTTGAGTCGGTGTTTGGATTTCAGTTTGTTTCATTTGTATTTCTGCTGAGCTTCGAGTTTTATATTTGTAGTGTATTACCCTTACTTTGAAAGAACTCTGTCACTCTCTACACTCTACCGAGCGGCCATGTTCTTGGAGCAGAACAGCAAGAAGCCAGCGAAGAAGCCGGCAGCTACCGGTGGCGGAAGAAAGAAAAAGGCCAGCTCATCTGCCCTGCCTGCTCCTCCAGAGCCACGCCCATCTCCCTGAGTCAATGAGGGGAGCTCTCACAAGGAGCCTATCACTATGGAGAATGATGAGGAGATTGTCTTTGGTGGGCCTCATCCTCAACCAGCTCCTCATGGGTACAACTATTTAGGGTGTTATGCTCAGAATACCGTCGGGGGATCGTTTGCGGGATACCCCTTTTCTGAATTCTCAAATATCATGGCTCATAGCTGGAGCCCAGGCTTAAATGATTGGGTTTATGGTTTTGATGGAGACAGCCAAGTTGGATTGGCCGAGATGAATCTTTGTCGGGCCTTTGGTTCGATGAAGTTGGCGTGTCAGAATTTTTCTGAACATCGGAGGGATCACGCTCGGCTTCAACGGGGCCTTGTTGCTCTTCAAGAGACTCATGATCAATTCACCAATCTCATCCTTGATCGCGACTCTTGGATGTGGAGGTCTAGGAAGGTGGAGCAGTCCACCGAAGCGGCGTTGAGTGCCACTCAGCAGACCTTGTCCGACTTGGAAGACTTGAAGGTTAAGCATGCTGAGCTGGTCCAGTGTCATGCCGACCTGGTTAACACTCGCTCCCGATAGGTGGAGGAGGAATTCGCAAGGGGGAAGGCAGTTGGAGTCGAGGAGTGGAGAACTATCGGTGCTGAAGAGTACAAGACCGAGATCCTCGGGCTGATGATGAGTGCATCCTACTTGTCCACCATGGAGGAAGCCCTCCAAATGCTGAAGAATGGGGCCTCCATTCCTGACTTTATGAAGCATATTGCTGAGAAGATGGTGGAGTACGGCCTGGAGGGCGGAGAGGATGACATAGATGCTGATGGTGATGAGCAGGGGGATGATGATGAGGATGGGGGCGATTAGTTTTATGTTTTTCTGATTTGGTTGTTTTTTCTTGTTATCGACGCGTCACTTTTGGGCGGTCGATCTTGTTGTACTTGGACTTCTTTGGTTTGAATAAGTTCTGATCAGCTTGTCCTGGTCGGCTAACTTTTCCTTTAATAAATTTCGTCTTTACTTTGTTTCTGAGTAGCTACTCTTGTTGTTCTTTCTGCTTGACAACTTAAATATGTACACATATGGCCTTTTTTTTTTTATCCAAACTTGGCATTTTGAGCTCAGCACTTTCTACTCGAAATTTTTCTAAAACTTGCTATTTTTGGTGTGCCGGCTCAATTCGAACTTCATGTTTTGAGCTCGGATTTTTTTTTATTTTGCTCTTAGCAAGCAGAGTTGTTACAGTGAGATTGGCATGAGTGAGATCGGCCTAACGAGGTCGGTCTATCACTCTTTTGTTTGGTTTTGGGCTTGGAAGCCCCTTGATTCTGTCGATCTGTTTTCTCAATGAAGAACGAGAAATGAATAGTTTTACTAATAAAATTTCTTAAGGTATACAACATTCCAAGGGTGTGGAAATTTCTTTCCGTCTAAGTATTCTAGGTGGTAAGCCCCATGCTGGAGAACTTGTGATACTCTGAATGGTCCTTCCCACTTGGGTTTGAGGGGACTTTGTTTCGGCCCAAAGATGCGTTTGAGTACCAAGTCACCTATTCTGAAGGTCCTGGTCTTCACTTTAGAGTTGTAGTAGCGTTCACTTCTCTGCTTGTAGATTGTGTTCTTTAGTTCGACATTCATTCTTTTCTCTTTGAGGAAATCAAGTGGGCCTCGGCATGTTAGGTCATTCTTTTCCTCTTCAAAGTGAGCTACTCAGTAAGATGGTGTGCCGATCTCAACTGGTATAACCACTTCTGATCCAAAGGCCAGTGAGAATGGGGTTTAATCCGTGGACGAGCGGTGTGTTGTTATGTACGACCATAAGACGCCGGGCAACTTTTCTGGACAATTGCCTTTCAGATCTTCTAATTTCTTTTTCAATGTGTACTTGAGGATTTTATTGACCGCTTCCACTTGTCCATTCGACTGAGGGTGGTATGGTGTAGAGAAATTATTTCTGATATTCAGCTCCCCGCAAAATATCCTGAACCTCTTGCTATCGAACTGATTGCCATTATTAGATACTATTGATAGTGGCACACCGAATCTACATATGATTGACTTTCAAACATAATTGATGATCTTTTGGTCGGTTATGGATGCCAACGGCTCAGCTCTGCCCATTTGGTAAAGTAGTCCACCGCAACCACTGCGTATTTTACTCCTCCTTTGCCCTTTGGTAGTGGACCAATTAGGTCAATTACCCATTTAGCGAACGGGCATGGCGAATATATAGAATTGAGGGTTTCTGCGGGAGAGTTGATCTAGGGAGCAAACACTTGGCATTTTTTGCATTTTCTGACCTTCTCTATCGCGTCCTTTTTCAAGGTCGGCCAATAGTACCCTTATCGGATGAGCTTGTGATCCAATTATTGTCCTCCAGCGTGGTTTCCACAAATGCCCTCGTTTACTTCTCTCTATGCGTATTCAGCATCCTGTTCATTCAAGCAACGGAGTAGGGGAATGGAATGCCCCTCTTATACAATAGCCCATCCACAATGGTGGACCGAGCTGACTTTGATTGTATTGATCGTGCTTCACCTCGGTCTTCTGGGAGCACTCCTTCATTCAAGTAAAGTAGAAAAGGTTTCATCCAGCTCCCCTTTTTGTTCTGAACTTCCTCATTCTTGTTGGCTTGGCTAACCGAATAGGCAGCGGCAGCGTCCAGTGCCATTGTTGAGTGGTGGCTGACCGTCACTGTGTCTAGCTCTTCAACACCCAAACTTGATGCTAATTTGGCCAAGGAGTCTGCTAAAGCATTTTCATTCCGTGGAACGTGGATAATCTCGGCTTCAAATTCAGCTAGACGTGCTTTAGTGAGTTCTAGGTATAATGCCATCCTGGGCTCCATGGTCTCGTACTACCTGTTGATTTGATTCACCACTAGTTGGGAGTCGCTCTGTAGTTTTAAATTCCTGATCCCCATTGAGGCAGCTGTTTCGAGACCATCTAGGAGGGCTTCATACTAAGATTCATTATTAGTCAAAGGGAATTGGAAGCGTACGACTGAGCAGAAGGGCTTCTTTTCAGGACTAACCAATACGATTCCAGCTCTATCTCGGCCAGTTTTCAATGACCCATCAACGTAGATGCACCAGTGTTCGGCTTCTGCGGGGACTGACTCAATGCCGGGGTGAACTCAGCTATGAAGTCAGTAAGGGCTTGTCCTTTGATGGTCATTCTTATTTCGTAGGTTATGTCAAACTTCCCAAGCTCGACGACCCACTTGATCATTCTTCCTGATGTGTCAAGGCGGTGCATGATCTGCTTTAGAGGGAAGCTCGTCAACACAATTATGGACGTAATTTTCGTGAGGAAGTGATGAGGGCGTAGGCTAGATTTTCCATGGCCGAGTACCTCAGCTCGGCATCATGCATGGCGTGGCTCATTTAATACACTAGGTGTTGTCCATGCTCGTAAGATCGAACGAGTGTCGAGCTGACTGCCGCCGTTGAGATAGCTAAGTAGAGGTACAACGGCTTTTTCTTTACTGGTTTTTGTAGGATCGGCACACTTGCCATGCATCTCCCTAGCTCTTCAAAATCTGTCTCGCATTCTTCAGTCCATTTAAAGGTTTTGTTCTTCTTGATTGC
Organism: Phtheirospermum japonicum; assembly: GCA_014905375.1. NCBI lineage: Eukaryota > Viridiplantae > Streptophyta > Magnoliopsida > Lamiales > Orobanchaceae > Phtheirospermum > Phtheirospermum japonicum. Next base: position 1,220,889 of record BMAC01000267.1, on the reverse strand, counting down.
TTCGAAGAAGGGTTTGCACTTGTCCGTTGATCTAGATATGAAGCGGTTGCCGGTTAAGCTCTGCACTTGATTTAAGCTTCAGGGGGATTGCAGTTCGGTTATAGCCCAGATTTTGTCCAGGTTGACTTCAATGCCTCTCTGGCTTACCATATAACCTAAAAATTTTCCAGAACCAACTCCAAAAGAGCATTTTTTTTTGGGTTTAACATCATGCGATAAACACGTAAAACTGAAAACATATTATTAAGATCATCAATGTGATCAGTTGAGTACAGAGATTTGATGAGCATGTCGTCTATATAGACATCCATAGTTTTTCCAATCATACTAGCAAACATTTTATTCACGAGGCGCTGATAGGTAGCCACAACATTCTTCAAGCCGAATGGCATCATGGTATAGCAGTAGAGGCCTCTTGCCGAGTAGAACGACGTGTGCTCCTGATCGCCCGAGTACATTGGGATCTGGTTGTACCCGGAGTAGGCGTCCATAACTCTCGTCAGTTCGTGCCCTGCAATGGCGTCGACCATATAGTCGATGTGTGGGAGTGGATAGCTGTCCTTTGGGCATGCCTAGTTCAGATCAGTGAAGTCAACGCACAATATCCATTGGCCGGTCTGCTTCTTGACGAGCACGGGTTTAGACACCCAGACCGGGTACCTGACCTCGCGGATGAACTTGTTATCTAAAATCTTCACGACCTCTAACTACAGTGCCTCGTATCGGTCTAGGCTGAGCTTCCTCCTTTTCTGTATAACCGAACTGACATTCTTGTCAATGTTGAGTCGGTGACAAGCTTGTTTAGGGTCAATTCCCTGCATGTCAGCGTGTGTCCAAACAAAGACATCCTGGTTTTCTTTCAAAAAACTTATTCGGGTCGAGCTCGTCTACCAATATCCAGTCCAGTTCTTCAACCGACTCTTCATGAGCAGCCTTTCTCTTCAAACTCAGCTTGCGAGGATCCAGCTCATCCTCCCCGACTTTCAGCTCGGCATGTTCTGCTCAGCAGATAATGTCTTCTGGTTCCAACATTGGTTTTTTTCCTGGGTGCCGACCTCGATCCCTACTCAGGTCGGCATCTCCCAGTTCGGTCAGATCGGAAACCTTTGTTCGGCACTGCTGCCCGGAGATCTCTTTCTCCATCTCTTCTCAGTTCTGCTTGGCTTTTTTTTCTGAGCTCAGCACGTCCTTATCTCTATTTTCGTGGTTAGTATCTATCGGCTCTTCTGTCAGAGTGTGTGTTTTTTCTTTAGAAATCACGTTGTTGGGCTCATCATCGTTAAGACCCTTTACCAGTTCTTCACTTTCTTTCTCAATCTTTGCTCTTGTTCATCTGCTCGACCATGTTTATCTGTCTTGGCCTGATTGACCAATTGCATTCTCGAGCAGCTACTTGATCACCTCGGTGTTCGCATTCGCCTAGGATTCCTGGGAACTTAATCGAGTAGTGGTAGACCAACATTGCACCTTTGAGGTCGTAAAGGGCTGGTCTACCACTACTACAAACAGGACATTTAACGTCGGTTTTTTCTTCCCATTTAACGTCGGTTTTACAACCGACGTCTAAACCACCGACGTTGAAAGTCACGTCGGTTTTCAGGAACCGACGTGACATTCCACGTCGGTTTTCTAGAGAACCGACGTGGAATATTACGTCGGTTCCTGAAAACCGACGTGACATTCTTCGTCGGTGGTTTAGACGTCAGTTTTAAAACCGACGTTAAATGGGAAAAAAACCGACGTGGATATTTTAAAAAACTGACATGGTGGTATGGACATCGGTTTTGAAAACCGACGTTAAAAATGTATAACAACCGATGCTGTAACTCTATAATATCAGTGTTTTTTTTTTATGATCCTTGTTTTCTTAAAAAGAAATCCTAAAAGCTTAAAATAAATTAAATAAATCTCAGATTCATATCAAACATCCATTATCATTAATATGTTTTAAAAGTGGAATACATCAAACAACCAACATCAATCCATTGTTCGAATTCTCCACACGAAGACAAAATAAACTCAAAGTGCACATATTCTAGTTATCAAACAAACATGAGTATATAATAAAAAAAACTTACAGAAGATTCATTTATTTTTAATTTCAAGAAAATATCTCGACCATTGAGCTTGAACTTCTTCGATACTCTCTTGAGATAATGATTCTCTATCACCAAATATCTGCAATAATTATATATAATATTTTTAACATATCAAAAAATATGACGATGAATGCTTAAATAATTAAAACAGAGCCAAGAAAATACAACCCGTCATGCTGGAATATAAATATATATGTGTAGTATTAGTTTACAAAACTAATTCTAGAAAGTATAATGTAGAGTTTTCAAAGGTTAAGGGTAGGTGTTAGTAACATTGCATTGCATGTTTGCATTGAGTAAACAAATATGTCTATTAATAACATATAAAAACAACCACCAGAGATTTAACTAACCTTGGCAACAAATACTATATATATATATATATATATATATATATATATATGTAACTAGTGTCTCTATTCCAAACATTATCCTTACATACAACAAAAACAGAAACCCAAATCACACCTTCGAGCAGCATGAACCAATTCAATAAACAAAACTAAGTTCCAGGTTAGTTGATAATGTTATTTTTCTTTTTCCTGATAAATTATTATTAATGGTTGAATAACTTTTTTCTTACTTTGACACAGTTGCTATCCGGCGCCTCTGACTTCATATCCTCCCCCAGCAACCAGTACCTCCTATAACGGTCCACATGTAACGGCACCACCACCGATAGGTTATCCCACAAAGGAAGGTAAACAACAGCAAGGGGATGGTCCAATCGAGACCCAAAGAAAAGGCGATGGCTTTCTCAGAGGATGGTATGATCTCAGAACCTAACCTACCAATACATAATTTTCATTCCTGCATGTGTATGTCTTTTTTTTTTTTTT
>BMAC01000267.1:1184188-1214794 GCA_014905375.1 Phtheirospermum japonicum | reverse complement strand
GCTCGGAAAAGGGGACGACATGTGATACAGTATATCTATGTAAGATACATGATTTGATACAATAACCCCTGGCCTTGTAGCCTCTTCAGATTGATCCTGATACGAGAAAAGCACAAATCAAGTTTAATGAGTCTTCAAAAAACCAAATCTTGACGAAGCATTACCAAGACCCGAAGTAACTCAATCAGTAAATGAATAATCTACCACTTAATTTGAACTCATATGTAATTAAAAATATCTATTAAACAAAAAAACCAAGTTAACATTAGCAAATAAACGACAACTGAAGAACTAAACAAAGCAATCTACTAGCATTTGAAACAAGACCCAAAGTTAAAATAATAATTGAAAAAAAATGGTACCTCACTGCTCAACTGTCCATCAACCTCAATATCCCTACTAGTTTCAGAAATCCAATAGAACCCAAAACAAAGAGCATAACCCTCGACAGAAACCTACCGCTGGCCACAATCACCGCCCTTCGCCACCCACCTATGTGCGCATAATCCTCCTGCTCACCCTCATCCTCCCTGTTCGGGACTAGAAACGCAGTGCAACCCCTACAAATGTAACTTTTTTTTTCTGCACCACCTTGTCCTTTTGTCCCCCATGCTTTTCTTTTCTTCTCATCTAATCACCCCCTCTTTTACAGTCTTGCTGGGCTATGTTGCTGATGCTGCTTGAACATGTGTTTCTGATGAGATAATCAAGGCACCTAGATAGGGAATATTATTTCATTGATTATTTCTTCATTAGTTTCGTTGGTTGTAATAGCTTTTACTTAACTTTTATATTATTCAATAAAAACATTATACATATAAATGTGTGTGAGTGTGTGTATAACATTGCAAAATTCTGATATAACCCCACTAGGCACTAACCAAACAAAAAGAAATTACCTCCTTGAAGTCTCCTGCAGATTCTTTGATTGTGGATATGGCCACAGTTGCAGCTTCATGATAAGGGTATCTGCAATCGTAAAACATGAGACTAGCAGAATAAATTCACTTTAATAGAGCAAAACAAACCTAACCAAACTAGTATTTATATTTCTCCTGATCAAGCTCACTATCCCAAGAGTTGCATTTTATCATTAAAAGTAGGACACATTAAAATAAATAGCGTTGAAACTTTGCCCTTTGCAAAAGATCCAGTTTCTCAGGTGTAAAAGGGCAAAAACAAAAGATCTAATAAGAAAGTCTATCCATTAGTTAAGTACAAAAGGAAGTAAATATTGAGAAAAACATTGCAACCAAACTAGATATTGATACTGGATAAGTTAAATGGACATAGCATAATATTAGACAGACATTATTCATTTGAATAGATAATTATACAGAGAGGTTACCATTTATTTTAACATATAAATATAAATTACTACACGAATAACTCTCACTACTGACAACATACCCATAGACCCTGCATGATATAGCAGTAAAAAATAAATTTACTGGTGATTTTTTCAGTTTTTATTAGTTTAGTAAAAAATAATCAAGTTAGGTTTGTTTCACTAGTTATCTAGTTTATTGTAATAAACTAGTCAACAATATTGTAATAACTCCTAATGTTTATTTCTTTCACCCTATCACATAAACAACCAGCCACGGTAATCACCTAGATCAAAGTACACCCTTAGACCAGAAAATAAAAGAGAAACACACACATGCACACAAAACTCACTAATGGAACCACAATTTTATCTTGCCCCGTTCGCATTAAGAATATATAAGATAGCAAACCTACACTTTGAGTCAATCTCCTGGTCAAAGCAAGAAAGAGACACAGAGAGATTAGCAACAATGAATTTTAGGACCTAGTCATATCTGCAAACTCAACTTCATTGAAAAAGGAGAAAAGGGATTTGGATAATAAGGATATAACAAGAAGTTCCATCAAATCGACAAACATTAATAAGCAGAACAACAAAGATCTTAATAGGCTTTAAGGGAAAAAAAAAAAAGAAGCAAAGGAACCTATTCCTTCTGCAGCGGCTAAAGACAATAGCATCAGCCCCGAGTCTCATAGAACTGGTCTTGAACCCATTGCCATCTGAAAAGCTGCTAAAAGTCAACATCGTACTGCGATTTACTGAAATAAAAATAAAAATAACATTTTCATACTCACACTTTCCAATAGCATTTTGCGACTTCTTATCTGAAAACCCAAAACTAATGCAACGCCTCATTGCTTCAGGGTCCATTCCACCACCATCATCTAATAAGAGAATAACAATTACAATTATGTATCTTTCAATTTAGCAAGTACAGAATGTTATCAACGAATCATTGTTGAGCTGCTACAAACTGCAGTACATTAACTGTGAGTTTGAAAGGAAAAAAATATATATACCTTGAATTAACAATGCTGGAGCTCCATCCCTAGGATTTGAGGTTTTATCTACAATTATAAACGTTGCCCCGTTTTGTATCTACCAACAAACGAGAAATGTAATAATAAACATTAAAATCAAAATGAATCCAGTAGGCACTATTAAGAAAACAGGTTACAAGACATTATTATTATTATTATTATTATTATTATTATTATTATTATTATTATTATTATTATTATTATTATTATTGTTTGCATATGGTCTACCTTAATATGTAGGTAATTAATCCTAGTGAACAATAAATTAGCACCAATCAAGATTATGTTCATCAATCTAATCAGACGCGGATAAAGACGAACCAGACGATGGGTATAATACACCCCAGGGCCTAAAAAACTAATTTAAATTACATATATATGAAAAAAAATAAGGAAATATTGAACTTCACAGAAGATTACATCGTCAACAGAATTATCAAGCAGTTCTGCAACAGCTGCAAACATGGGACATGCAAAACGAGGGATAAGAAAATATTTTACAACAGAATATATATATATATATATATATATATATATATATATATATATATATATATATATATATATATATATATATATATATCAAAAACACGTACCACCAAAGACCCATTTATGTGATCAATTCTGAATTGTTTGTAACAGTATTTGGTTTCCAAAAATAAAAAAAAATAAATTTGCTTCCTTGTGATTGAAAATGAAAGGTTTTCTTGTATTGTTGAAATGGTACGGATTTATGAACTGAATTGACAACACGACTAAAACCTTTTCTGAGTTAATAAGGAATAGTAACACAAACATAAGAAATGATGRAAGAAACTAAGTTTCATTTTCATGCACAAAATGAAATATATCACAAGTTCACAASACACATTCCAATTGTACAAGAATGACATATTCAGACAAAGGTGATTTCATTTTCACTCTTTTTATGGATATCATTTTCTAAAACAAAGAGAATTATGCTCCAAGAACACATTTTATCATTTCCGATTTGGTTCGATTTAGCTATAATAGTTTACTATGTTTTACGAAAAGTGCGAAGGAACAAGAAACTGCATCTAATTCCCACAATATGCTAAACCTATCACTCCATTGCATCAGATTCCCAAAGATAATAATAATAATTACAAAAAAAAGAAAAAAAAAAGCATAATATAAACCCTTTTCCAGACCGCGAACTACGTAAAAATCGAACAGGGAATTTGGTTCTTTTCTCACACACAAGCCGAAAGTAAACATTCCAACACAGCAACACAGTATATAAACTGAAGCATTTAGAGTCAGGAACACAATAGAACAGAGTTCAATTTTTTTTCTCACTTATTCAAATATCTACGTTATGGGAGCCGGGTTATCACACAACGAGGCAGCGGGCAATGAATTCAATGGGATTTCAAGTAAACAATGTGAATGCAACAAGACACAGAGGAAACAGTTAGCATGGCGGACGCCGCAATGACCGACAACCGATATTGGATAAATGCTATGTCTAGGCATTGTACAACAAATGAAAAGGAAAAGAATTAAATTAACAAAAATATTCTGTAGAAAAATGACCTTTTAACCCAGCCAAATAAAAAATAGATTAAAATTAAGAGAAACATTATTGAATTGCGATGTTACTCTATAGAAAAATCCCGTTTGATTTCTCTCAAGAACCAGTAATAATAGCCTTTTGTCTGTAGAAACTTTCATGAAAATGCAATATAGTATGGCTGATATAAATCTTGTGCACAGAACTTATCAAGATCTCAGCAGAATTCCCATCTAATTAAAAACTCTGGATTTAAAATCAATAATTAACGAAGAGAAACTAATTAAAACTCTGAAATTCTTTTCCTCTGCAAATTAATAATCGACCAGGAGCAAAATTAATTAAACTGTTCAAAAATCCATAACTTAATGCGGAAGTCTAATTAAGTACCTCTTTGGGATTTGTAGATCAAATCATGAACACTAGAGCGAGCTAATGGCAGCTCGAGGAACGGGATGAAAAATCCAACAAAGAGAAATGGTGTCACAGTTCGCATCCGCCATTCCAAGMCTCTGCAGATCGCTAACTCCATTTGACGCACATCCTCCGTTGAATACAGAATATCCCTCTCACGCTGCAGAAAATGATCATTACAATATATATCAATATATATAKAGTAGGATTAATTCACATATTCAAACGAAACTTATTAATGCTACTGCAAACACARATTTCGAAGGCTAAAATAAAAAWTTATTRGAGTTAAATTACCAGGAAACTACTGAGCACAAAGGATTTATCCCGGAGCTTCCAAGGGATGGTGAGGCAACAAATCGCAAATATCRCTCTGTTTCTAATATCCCCAGTGGCTCGAAGCACACACTGACAAGAGATTTTAGATTTAGCCTTAAATTAACTTGTAAATTAAACAAGCACACACAACCGTACAAATGAAAGGGGAGAYGAAGCAGGGYCCTCCAATTTCACAAGTCAAACAKAAATCAAATCCGAAAAACTCACCATCAATCAGATCCAGATCAACAATTTAAGCGAATCTTAAAGCTTTCACATAAAATTATTACAATTAATCGTACGTACCAATTCAATGATTTGAACAGTAGCGTTGCACGAAGAAGTGGAGACGAAGTGGGCCCCTCCGATTTCGCCTAATTCAGCTGTTTGTGTACATTGACCAGAACTAGGGTTTTACAATTATAAGGTGTTGGATGAAATCGAGAGGTGAGGGGTTGATGTTGGATGTTATAGTTATCGGAGATCGTCGGGGCTGAGAACGGCAGTGGGTTGAAAGCAAATAGACGGCGGGGCTGAGAGATAAGATAGAGCAGTGAATGAAGCGGGCACTGTTTTGATAAGGATTGGCCGGTTTTATTATTTATTTTATTAAACATTTTTTTATTATAACTTTTCACGTCGGTTATTTAAAAACGGACGTGAAATATTATAAGTCACGTCGGTTTTTAATTAATCGACGTAAATATCTCACATATCACGTCGGTTTATTTTGAAACCGACGTGAAAGACATTTTACGTCAGTTTTTAAATAACCGACGTTAAACAGCCAACGTGAAATCCCTATTATGTAGTAGTGTACCTATGAGAGCATGTAATCACTCGAGACATCAATTACTTTGAAAGTCATGAGGATTGTTCTTTTTTCTTCCCCTGTGCCGAATTCCACATATAGCTTCACTTTGAAGAAAGCCTTCACATAGCCGCCACTTATCCCTCTGATCCTATCCTCACATGGCTCGATGTATTCTTTTGGCACTCTCATTCTTCGAAAGGCCGGTAGGTAGATTATGCTTGCGTATTCACCGGGGTCTACGAGGACTCGATGTGTTTGGATCCCCAAGATGGGTACCGTGATGACAAGAGCGTCTGCATGGGGGTGGTCCAGGGGGGCTGCATCAGCTTCATAAAATGTGAAAGACGTCACATAATTATCCTCATCTTCATACTGATCGTCAAAATGAAAGATGTCAGATCTTATGACTTTTGTTTTCTGAATTAAGCTTCTTGCATATCTGATTAAGGCCTTTTTCTTTCGATTTGAAATTTCCTCCTCTGCTCGGCTAGTATTGATGAAGGTCAGAATTTCCCTTGGTGCTCCTGCCCCAGTTGCTAGGGGCAGGGGTAGCTGATTATTACCCCTTCGTTCTTGCCGAGTTTGGTGGTTTTTGGAGAAAGGCAGTAGGTTCTGATCATCGTAGACCTTAATCAAAGCTTGCACTAGGTCATGACACTCCTCGGTGTTGTGCCCGATCGAATCGTGTTACCTACAAAATCTTATTTTGTCGAACAGAGAAAGGTCTTGATCGGCCGGGCTGGAGGGAGGATATCCATATCCTTAATTCGCTCAAAGATTGTAGCACCTTCTATTGAGTAAACTTCATTATACTCTGTTAGAAGGTCGGTGTGTATGTCCTGTAAACGTTTCTTGGATGCGGCTACTTGAGAGCTCGGATTTTTGTCAATTTTACAGGCTAATTTGTGATGTTGCGGAAAGGATATTACTGGAGCAGACAAGTTCTGCTCGGCTGCAATTTATGATGCATCTAGAGCAAGGAACTCCTAGAAATTTTGCGAGTCCTGCTGGTTATTTACCCATTTGAAGAAGGAATTGTCCGATAACCCGTTCTGAGCTAGGATGAGCAAGGCTTCGTCACCGCATCGCTGAGACTCTAAGACTTGCTTCGTGAACCTTGCTAGGTAGATCTTCAGCGACTCATTTGGTTGTTGTACTATGGTGGCTATAGCTCTTTTGGGTGAAACGGTAGCCTTAGAAACCATGAAGCGTCCTCGGAACGAGGATCTCAGCTATGGCCATGAACAAATAGAGTGACACGGTAGCGATCGATACCACCTTAGCGGGGTTTCATCAAGCGTCGTGGAGAACATTTGGCACTTGTATGTGTCGGACACACCGAGCATATCCATATAGTTCTGGTAATGACTCAAGTGTGAGTCAGTATCGCTGCTTCCCTTATACAGGGCAATTGGGGGAATCTTCAGCTTACCTTCCAAAGGTTCTAATAGAATTTGATGGACAGAGGTGGCTCATTGTCGCATGCCGAGGTGACTTTTGCTGGTCGCGAAATCTGATAGGTTTGTTGGATCGGGGTGGTGGTTTTCTTGGCTTCCAGATCGGTAATTCGATGCTTTAAGTATTTTAGCTCGACGGACTCATCATTTGTCTTTCGTGGGGGGACGCTCATGGCGATGCTTTTGAAGTTGGATGACCTCACGAGGATGTCCTCCTGTACTTTGTTGGCTGGTTTTCCGAGTCGAGCAAAGACGTTCTGGGGTGAGGAAAACTTAAGGCTGTGTGCGATGAGAGGTTTATCGAGCCTTATCTTAGCATTCAGCTCGACCTCCTCATCCAACTTTCTCTTTCCGTTCTTCCGAGATGCATCTCCAACGGGGTCCGACTCCGACTGTCCTTCCTGGAGGTCAGCATTCTTGAGATTGCCGACCAGAGCTTCTGGTCAAGATTGATTTTGCTGCCTTCTTCATCGTCTCTTCAAATACCTTAGCAAAAGTAGGGTGCTGCATGAACAACTGCACCTGTTCTGGGTCGATCTCATTTGGACCCGATTGCACAGTCTTCTCTTGGTGCTCCTTTCTAGGATTTCTACTTGAACTTTCTGAAGGACTCATGTTGACTAGCAGATCTAACAAATACTTCTCTTAAATGAACCTCAACCACGACGATGAGCTGAAAGTCAGCTCCTCGCGAAAAATGAAAATTAGACAGAAAAATGAAAAATAAAAAATCGGAAGGGCTGACTGAGCAAGTGGGACAGCAGATCACAAGAAACTTTCTTCTAGCACCATTTTGTTTATGTTAAGAGTAACACAACCAATACAAAACCAAAAATAGCAAAAAGAGCAACAATCAGATATCAGAAAACGAGTAGAAAAAAGTGCTTAACTTTTATTCCCGAAAAATCAGATCGGGTCGGCCTCGGACGGATCCTTTTACAGGTGCTTGATTTCAAGTTACAAGCTTTCTCTCTCTAAAACTCTCTATGTTTCTCTCTCTAGAAAATTGGTGATCCTCTTCTCTCTCTCTCTTGGAGAGGCTATTTATAATTTTCCCTTGAAACCCTAATTGGACACCTGTCGCTTTCCCATTGGTTCTCCAAGATTTCTGCTCACGTGTCCGCCCCCTCAATGCCGACCTCATACATTTTCCACCGACTTAATCCGACCTCAGCTATTTCACTCGCCAACCGAATCAGGAGATGTTGACCTGACACTTCATCTCAGCATTTTCAGATCGACAACTGATCGGAAACGAACTGATCAGGCAGCGCATGCGTTGGGGGCGCTCATCCTGCTCGGCACTTTCCAGGTCGGTGCGCTCGGGCGGGAGCGATCGGCGTGTGGCTTGGGCCGCCCAGCGCCCTCGGAGGATGGCCTGCGTGGCGATCTAAGCGAATGCCCTGCTCGGCAGATTCCAGGTTGGCGCGCTCAGGCGAGAGCGCTTGGCGTGTGGCTCGGGGCGCGCTCAGGCGGGAGCGCTCGGCGTGTGGCCTAGAGCGCCCAGCACCCTCAGAGGATGGCCTGCTCGGCGCATTCAGCGAATGCCCTGCTCAGCAGATTTTAGGTCAGCGCGCTCGGGCGGGAGCGCTCGATGTGTGGCTCGGGCCGCCCGGCGTCCTCAGAGGATGGCCTGCTCGGCGCATTCGGCAAATGCCCTGCTCGGCAGATTCCAGGTCGGCGCGCCCAGGTAGGAGCGCTCGGCGTGTGGCTCGAGAGCTCGCAAGGATCGCTTGGTGCCTTGGCGCTTTCTGTTCGGTGGCTCCTACTCAGCTCTCTTGGCAGGAGTGCTTGGCAATTTTCTAGGGCCGCCCGGCGCCTTGGAGCTTCTTGCTCGGCAGCCCCGCAGGTGTGGCCCAGCAGCCTGGGTGAGGACCTCTCGCCTGTTCGGCGCCGGCTGCTCGGCAAGACCGCAGGTGTTGCTCGGTAGCCTAGGCGAGAATTTCTCGGCAGCTCAGCCGTTCCGGCTCGGCCGGGCGTATTCTCTGGGTTTTTTCGAGTGGTCCGTATAGGTTCCTCCATGAGCTATTCTGGACGATACCAACCATTAACAATGATTGATGGATAAAATATTACCATAAGTTGAAAATTACTACATAGAAAGTGATACATTTTGTACAAAAAGTGTTACCTAAAAGTTATATGTAACACTTATAAAATGGGAAAGTTCTACAGTAAAGTCAATGTATCTTTCTTCATGTGATTGTAACAATTAGATTAGTTCACTTTTTAAATAGTGAAACAGATTAATAGATTACAATGTAGGGGGTATGGTACATTGAATGTAACATAGAACTTTCCTATAAAATGCTACTTAGTAGTGTTACAATTGAAATTCTAAATGTAACACTTGATAAAAGTGATACTAAAAGCCATAAAAGTGTTAGTTAAAATTTAAGGTAGCACGGACAACTGTAGCAACAATCAAAATATTACCTATTATCAATAGTAACACTTTTTGTCTATTAAATAACACTTTCTTTGTGTTACATTAAGTCACTTTTTTTAGTGTGTACATATCATCACAAATAATAAAGAGTATTGAACTAAAATCTAAAATACTAAAATAATAAATAAATAATTAAATCTAAAACGAAAAACTAAACCCTAAAAATGGATAAATATAACATAGAATGAAAAAGTAAACCCCAAAATTGAATATTAAACTCCAAACCCTAAATTTTTTTAGCATATATCATCACATATAACTGGTAGAATGATATATTTTTTACGAGACCCTAAAATGGAAAATTAAATAAAAAAATATAAAATTAAACCTGAAAATGGAAAATAAAAGCCTAAGAATGGAACACTTAACTCTAAAATGCCTAAAATGGAAAACTAAATCCCAAAATCTAAATTTTTGTCAATAACTACCATATATTATCATCTGTAACCATCAAATATCATCACATATGACAGATTTTACATGGTGCAACTACCAAGGTGCGTATAATAAATTGTTTCTGGGACCCCTTATGTACTAGTAATAATTATGATTTTTTTTTTGTTTTTTTTTATTATTAATAACCATTTTTAATATATGAGTTTTGCTATATCTGGTCTGAATAGTATAGCCTTCTGGAATACTGGTTTGATACACGAAATGTATTCCATGATTGTGTATTTTAAATAAAAACACTTCCGAATTTATTATTATCGCAGCACTCGACATCTGCATTTGGGCTTCGGCAGAACTCGATATCTGATATTTAGCCTCTCTTCAATTCATTGTGTTCGCGCGGCTCTGGCACTTCTAAAAACACTATTTATGTATAAATATATATTAAAATTTATTTAAAAATCTATAATTAATAAAAGCGTCCACCCCTTTGAAGCCTGTATAACCGATAAAATTTCATCTCGTTACTTTCGGCCCCCAAAATAAAATTATAGATTCGTACGTGATCAACTTTTAACTCTAAAAGACTCATAATCGCAATATTGTCCTAATTCTGGTAAGTAAATAATATCTCGATGTGCTATATCACAAGGTGTCACGTCAAATTGATGCTCCTATTAAGGAATAAATATATTCCATTCATTATTTGATTGTATCTTGATTTATTCCTAAATTAGTGCCTTATTATATTCTTCCTAAATTAGAATAGGTCAACTCTTTGTAATTATATATCTCTGTTGATATTGTAAACATAAATAAGAAAATACAGTTTATTATCTTTCCACTTTTCTATATGGTATCAGAGTCGTGCTGACTTTCTCGTATCGTCTTGTGCTCAAACGAGTGGAGATGGTGTCGAGCTGGCGAGGGGCCCTCACATCATGATGTGTCGAGTTCGACAAGGGGCGAGCTTGTCAGGCGATCCTTGGGAACCCCCCTACTGGCCTCCGAGCGGGTTATGGTGCAAGGGGCACCGGTGGAAGGGGCACGCCGATGCGACAAGGGGTGGCGCGAATCGGACCGTTCGGGCGAGTGGCCGTGTACGAGGGCGTACACCACTTTGGGTGGGGGAGATTATCACGCCCCGCGTGACAGAGGCAACGTTAGTCGGACAATTGCTGGTGGATCGAGGCATGGTCGGCTACAGATGGTTACGGTGGAGTTACGCTCATGTCCCCTTCCGAGTCCAAGCATGCCAACCCGGTTAAATGCGGGGTGCTTGTCGCTATTCATGGAATTGACGGTGAAGAGGGGACTAGGCCAACCCTACCCAAACCTGGTCGGGAACTGGAGCCGTTCCCCTGAGGAGCCCAAGGCAGGGCGAAACAAGTACATTGTCCCGGATGAAAGGCTAAACCTCTGGGGAGAGGTGCCGCGCGGGCCTCTGGAATAATGTTGAAAAATCTAAGCCCGTGACAGAATTTCGTTCGTACACAGATTCGATGGCACCGTCTTCTGTTGCGACGACCACCGGCGTGTCCTCCGCCGTCCCTGCTATCGTTCCCCTCTCTGCACGCCACGATCTCCCTATCAAATTAACGCACAAGAACTTCACCTCTTGGCGTGCTCATCTCATTGCCTTGTTACGCGGACATAACCTGCTCGGATTCATTGATGGGTCACGCACATGTCCGGCCAAGGCCGCCGATGGCTCTAATCTGGCCATCGTTGAAGCGTGGGCTCAATAAGACCAGCTTCTTCTCGCCGCTATCTTCGGCTCCCTTACGGCGGAGATACTTCCCTTGGTTTCATCCGCCTCCACCACCGCGGAGGCATGGGGTATTCTTACTCGTCTCTGTATGAGTAAATCGCGTTCTCGCGTAAACAACCTCAAGAGTGATCTATTTCGGGTGCAAATAAAAGATCGCTCCATCACTAAATTCTTTCATCACGTTAAAGGTATGGCTGACGAGCTCTCCCTCATTGACGAGCCCGTCAAACCTAATGACTTAACCCTATTTATCATCAACGGACTTGGCCCGGAGTATGCCTCCATTGTTGGCCCGATTAGGGCTCGTGAGACTCCTCTTCTGTTCGAGGAATTGCATGACCTTCTATGTGCACATGAGTCCTCACTACGATCGTCAGAGGCGGCTGCTGCTTCGCTTGTAGCCACTGCTAACACCGTTCGCACTGGTGGTGGCGGTGGCGGTGGTCGTTCGGGTGGTTTGAACAAAGGTCGCCATGGTGGTTCTGGCGGTGGGCATCGCCAGCCCCAGACGACCACGTCTGGTTCCTATTGGCAGGGGTCTAGTCCATCGGCTACCTTTGGTTCGTCGGCTAACTCACAAGGTCCGAAGCCTTTTCCTGTAATCTGCCAATTGTGCGGGTATCGTGGCCATGCAGCGCCTACATGCCGTCGGGTGCCGCCTCCCATGGCACACGCTGTTTCCTCACCAGTTGGGTCGCGACCTCAGTCCTCTTGGTTGGTGGATTCGGGGGCCTCCCACAGTCTTACATCCGAACTTGGCAATCTATCCATTCACTCGGAGTATGTTGGTACCGACTAGGTGCACATATCTGACGGTACAGGTCTTCCTATTTCTCATTCTGGTATTGGATTTCTGAAATTTCCGTCTCGTCAGTTCTTATTATTAGATTTATTGTGTGTTCCTACTGCTTAGCGCAATCTGTTATCTGTTAAAAAATTTACTCGGGATAATGATGTTTCGATGGAAATTTTTTCGTCCTATTTTCTTGTTAAGGATCGGGCAACGGGGACTCCGCTGCTTAAAGGTGATTGTCAAGATGGTGTTTATGCTTTGTCTTCATCTAGTACTCTGTTGAAGTCAGCTTCTGTTGGTGTTCGTACTACTTCATACAATTAGCATGCCCGACTTGGTCATCCGTCTGTGGAGACCAGTCGATTTATTTTGAACACTTTCGAATTACCTGTGTTGAATAAATCCCATGTTTTGGGGAATAATTGCGTTTCTTGTCGTTTGAGCAAGTCTTGTAGACTCCCATTTGGAGACACTTCATTTACTGCCAAGTATCCGTTGTATTTTTTATATACTGATGTGTGGGGTCCTTCTTCTGTCTCAAGTAATGGGTCTAAATATTTTCTGCTGTTTGTGGACTTGTTTAATCGTTATTGCTGGTTGTATCCCATGTCTGCTAAATCCGAGGTTGCAAATATTTTTCTGAGTTTTAAACCTGTGGTTGAGAAGCAATTTTGATTTCTTATTAAGAATTTATACTCTGATAATGGTGGGGAGTCTCAATCCTTACGTTCACCTCTCAATCATTTGGGTATTAGCTGGCTCACAACAGCTCCTTATACCCCTCAGCAGAATGGTATGTCCGAGCATCGGAACAGACATATTCTCGAGGTTGGTCGTGCACTACTTGCACATGCTAATCTCCCGAGCTCTTTTTGGTCATTTGCTTTGCAAACAGCTGTTTATCTAATAAATCGTATGCCCACACCTGTTCTCCAAAATCGTACTCCTTTTCATATGCTTTTTGGGCGGGCTCCTCAATACTCGAAGTTAAGGGTTTTTGGGTGCCTCTGTTTTCCCTGGCTTCGGCCCTATGATTCTGACAAGCTATCGATGCCTTCTCGTCGTTGTCTCTTTGTTGGGTATTCTACTTCTCAAAGTGCGTATCGGTGCATGGAGATCTCTTCTGGCAAGATCTTTCTATCTCGACATGTTCAATTTTTGGAGGATACCTTCCCGGGTTTCTCACCTCCGCCTTTAGTTTCATCACCTGATGAGCCTGCTACCTTATCTGTTTTACAGTTGCCTCATGCTGATCCTGTTCCCTCTATTGTGGCTCCCCCTGTGGACAATCCTCTGCCACCTATCTCTGGAACTGTTCCTTCTGGCTCACCTCCACGTACCCATGGTATGCGTACGCGTAGTCAAAATCATATATTTARGCCCAAGGTCTTGCACAGTGCCAYTAAGTATCCCCTTCYRGATGATGTTGAGCCTTCTACTGTTAAACAGGCTCTTTCCTCGCCTTAGTGGCACCTTGCTATGGATGAAGAGTTCACCGCCTTACAACGTCATGGTACGTGGGATCTGGTTGCTCCCCCTCCCAATGCTAACATTATTGGTTGCAAATGGGTTTTTCGTCTTAAGCGGAAGCCTGATGGCACGATTGATAAATACAAAGCGAGGCTTGTCGCCAAGGGTTTTCACCAACGTCCTGGGGTTGATTTCACTAAGACTTTTAGTCCTGTTGTCAAGCCTGCTACGATATGTTTTGTTCTTACTCTTGATGTTTCTTCTGRTTGGGCTATTCGTCAGTTAGATGTGAGTAATGCATTCCTTCATGGCGATCTAGATGTGCCTGTTTATATGTCTCAGCCTCCGGGTTTCAAAGACTCGTCTAATCCTATGCATGTATGCTTACTTCGGCACTCCTCCGAGCTGATCTGCCCTCGTATTTTCAACTCGCGATAGATGTTCTAATCTGCATTTCTCAAACTTGGCCACTCCCTCTTTAAGCTTTCTCAAGTACTCTTGCATGCGTTATCCTCTCGTTTCAAAAGACCCATAATACTGGTGAGATACCAGCTATGAGTCCATGTATGCCTTTACTTGCCTTACTCCTAAATTAGTTATCATCTTGATCCCTTACAACAGCGCCTCCTACTCATCTTCATTGTTGGAGGCCTTAAACCCCAGTTGGATCGCAAACTCCAGGTTCTTCCTTTTCGGACTAGTTAAAAAAACTTATAGTCCTGCTCCCGACTTCATGATCGATCCATCCATGTGCAAAAACCATGCTTTCTGTTCAGACTCATTCTCCGCTAAGCGTACCATATCTTGTAAAAAGTATGCCAACACTTGCACCTTAATTTTTGTTCTCGGCTCATAAACCATGTCGTACTCATTGAGCTTGACTGCCCACTCCACCAATTGCTTTGATATATTTGGATTGCTCAATATCTGTTTAAGTGCTAAATTAGTACGTACCTTCACCTTGTGACCCAAAAAGTAAGGTCGCAACTTTCTCGCTGTGTAGATCAATACAAATCCACCCTTGTCGATCTCAGAATAGTTCAGCCCAGCTCCCCTTAGCATCCTGATGATGTAGTATATAGGCTTTTGAACACCAGCCTCTTCCTTGATTAACATCAAACTTACTGCGACCTCCCCGAAAGATATGTAATGGATTAGGTCTACATTTGGCATGGGTTTGGTTAAAAATGGGATCTCATCCAGGTATTCCTCGATCTTTTCAAAAGCCTCTGTTACCTCCTTGGTGAAAGCCTTTCTCCGTGGATCTAGATATTAAACGACTGGCCCTGCAATGCGACCTATTAACACTTGTACATCTCTTACAGTTCGAGGATGAGGCATCTCCATGACAGCTCGCACTTTCTCCGAATTTACATAATTACTTCTTTTCGTCACCATGTATCCAAAAACCTTGCTAGATTGGACTCCAAAAGTGCACTTCTTTGGTTTATTCGCATGCCAGAATGCCTCAATATAGTGAAGGCCTTCCTCAAGTCCTCCACATGTGATTCTGCTTTCCTGCGTTTCACCAGCATGTTGTCCACGTAGACCTCCATAGTTGACCCCAACAGGTACTTGAACATTTTGTCTACTAACCTTTGATAGGTCACCCGTACATTTTTCAACCCAAACAGCATGGAAACAAAGCAATACGTATCCTTTGAGGTGAAAAAGCTCACCTTGGGTTGGTCCTCCTTCACCAGACGGATTTGATGATACCCCTATGATGCATCCATCATGCTCAGCAGTTTGCATTCTGAAGTTGAGTCTACAAGTTGGACAATGCATGGTAATGGGTAATGATCTTTCGGGCAGACCTTATTCAACTTGCAGAAGTCAAAACACATCCTCCATTTGCTTCCATGTTTAGGCACGATCACAACATTAGATAAATACATCGGGAATCGGATCACCCGGATGTGGCCGGCCTTTAACAAATTTTGCATTTCTTCTTCAATCACCTTGTTTAACTCTGCCCCGAAATATCTCCTTTTTTTAAAAAGTCGCGCCTCCAGATCTGCATTCAAGTGGTGCTGCGAATATGAATCAAGAACATCACAAAAGTAATAAAAGTTCATAATCTAAGCAAACAAGAGATTAAACTAGTAAAGCAAAAGAAATTGAAAACTTACTAATTAATGGAGAAGAATAACATTGTTCAGCGATTAACGGTCTAAAATCTACTAAAATCTGGAGAACTAGAGTTTGAAAAAGGAAACTAAAATGAAAGAAACAAAGAGCACTCTTGGGTTGTCAACCCCAAGAGGTTCGAGAGGTGAATCTCGTTCCAATTGGTCCCGTCTTCTCACCTAGGCTGCTGTTTCCCCCTTGGCTGTTGTTGCTGCCCTTCCTTTTAAAGGCACAGAACTAGGCCTGTTTGTTTTATAGGCCAAGGGCTCTAAATTCCCGAATCTGCGTTGACACTGGGTAACCCAGTGTGGATAACAGAGCCAGTGTCAGCGGTAACACATCAAATCGAGGCCCAATTTCGTTAAAACTACACTCGCAGGACCATACTTGTCCGTCTCAAGACCAAAACACTTCAAAACCCGCTATTTAGGTAAATATGCTACTTTTTCACCGAATTTCTCGTTCTTGTCTCTCGGTTCTCGCAACGGTTTGCAAGTTTCATCTTTTCAATAATAAGCTTACTCAGCTACTTAGATGTATGGGAAAAAGAATAATCACCCAATTGCAAAAATAAGATTCAAATCACAGTAAAATAAGCGGGAGATACATAAATATGAGAATATGCTCAATCTGTTCAACCTATACCAAAATTAATAACAAATCTAACTAAAATACTACCTAAATATATATAAAAATCAAGACAAACGCATACTAATCAACTACCCCATGCTATATTGGTTTGTTCGTCCTCAAACAAACGATAATTCTAAAGAATAACAACTATGAAAATAAGCTCAAGCAAGAGTCATGTCGTGCTACGTAGATAATTTTGAAAATATAGATAATCGCAACGCAAACTCAAATGCTAGACTCTTATTACATTGTCGCTCCAAAAACAAAATCATGCATCCTCACAAAGGGTAATATATATGTGTACGCTCAAAAAGGCTCAAGTATTCATTTTTAATGGGAAGGTGTATACGCTCAAATAATAAAAATACATGCACAATAAACAAGCACTGCAAATCAAAAACTTCTCCATCGCATAATAAGTGTGTAACTAACAAAGAATCGAAAAAGGTCTTTAACGGGTTGTAATGTAGGCTCTTTGGATGGGTATGGAATATATAAGTCATGTGGCTAACTCATGATCTAACGTGATCAAAAACTCTCCAAACTATTCTAATCACAAAGCAATGTGCTTCACCTCATTCAAACGAAACCTCACTTAACTCTCGTAACATAGCCTTTATACTTAGGCTATTTCTCAACTTGAAATCCAAAACCGACTCTGAACAAACTACTTAAACTATTTAGAAGCTTATGATACGCTTCTTTTTTCAAACTCAACTATTGCCTCTTAAACATTAGGCATCATAAGAAAATCAACAATACTAAACACAAGCATGTATAAGTATAGGCAACAACTCAACAATATTTATCATCCTCTTTATTCATTTTTTTCTTTTTTTTTAGTTTTTTGGAGGATGATGATCCTTAACACTTATTACAACATTTTCATAAATCCCTGATTATAATTCCAAAACACAATTTACCAATAAAAATGACTAACTCTTACCCCATGCTATTAATGACGTAGAAGTTAACTCATAAACACTCATGGCTATAGGAAATGGATATTTGGCTATAAGGGGCTCATTCAGAATTTATAGTGGCTAATATATCTGGATATGGCCGGAATAAGGATAATTTTTATGCCAAATCATCATATTCAAAGCTAACTACACACTGCGATTTCAAAGAGATCTCAAACAGAACCTACTCAAGTACATGCAAATATGATAAACACTCAGGCTACTCATAGGCTTTTGCATGGAGAGATTTTGAATTGACGCTGCTTTTAAGGTTTTGCGAAATCATTTGCGTCCAAGTAACATTTTAAAATATATACATATAAATAATGATTTGAAAAAAAAATATGCACTTATACATGCTCAAAGACAAGAACCTCAAATCACACATAGTCAACTTTGACAGGATAAACCAGACAAACACAAATAAGCGCAGGAATAGCAATTAATCACGTTCAATTACTAGCTATTACAAAATCACGAATTCAAATTGCACAATTATAAAATACAAATCACTACTCGACTACCCTCCCCCTCCCTAATAATCCGGCAACCTCCGAATTGCCATAAATACATATAAAAATCAAATCAAAAAAGGAAAGGAGTAAGAAAAATATCCCTGAAGACTAAATAGTCGAGCTACTCCAAATAGAACTGTGCAATCATCCATCGTCTCGAATCGCGTGATATAGATTGTCATGATTAACAAACTAAGAAAATAAAGAACAAATGAACTAATAATTTTTATTAGGGAAAAAGATTGTAACCATCCTGTACTATACGCATTTTTTGGGTTTGCATCCTAACTTTTTTTTTTTTTTTGTAATTTAATGCATCTTGTACTTCACAAAATTCTGAAAGTGCATCCTCCGACCAGCCAACTCGCCCTAACTCGCCGAAACTCACCTAGTCTCGCGAGTGAGGTTGCATATTTTCAAAACCGTATACTTTAGGTGAGTTCCGGCGATTTTATTATTTATTTAAAACTAGTTCCGGCATATTTTATTAAATATTTTATTAAATATGCAAACTCACCGAATTTATTATTTAATAAATAATAAGTTTTATTTATTTAATAAAACTAGTTCCGATAAACATTAGGATAAAATATGGTTTTTATATTTATTTAATAAATTCTAGTTTTTATTTAATAAAACTAGTTTTTTCTAAATTTTGTATAGTACAGGATGCACTTTCAAAATTTTGTATAGTACAGGATGCACTTTCAAAATTTTGTATAGTACATGATGCATTAAATTACAAAAAAAAAAACGTTAGGATGCAAACCCAAAAAACACGTATAGTACAAGATGCATATAATTTTTTACCCTTTTTATTATATTATTAATTTTTTTTTTTTGGATTTTCGATAATTAAAATAAACAACCCCAAGGTCAAAATAACAAAAGAAGAAAAATAACTAACTGGAACAAGCTACATTAATCCTCATAAGAATTCCCGAAAATAGGTCTCATGGGTGATTTAGGTCCATAAAGTAAATCGTTAAGCCTCTCGACCTCTAGAGTAAGCTCATCAATCCTCTTATTCGCTTCCACCAAATATCCCTTCATCTTGTCAATATTAAAAATATGCGCCGCTTCATTAAGCATAAGCTCATGGTTATCAGATGTTAAATCCCGAATCATCGTTCTAGCCTCATACAATTGACTATGAAGTGCATCCAATGCCTCTTCATGTTCTTCTCTTCTAACCATTTCATGCTCCATCTTCGTCTATAAGGCTTATGGCAGAACTTGGTGGTTGGGATACGATCAAAGTGTGGCAAGGGCTTGAAGATTTTATGAAGAATAACGCACTCATGGAGGGTTTATATAAGATTAAAGAGCAAAGGAGTCCCAGATTTTTCTTAACCTAAATAAGGTAGGATTCTACAAAACATACCTAATCAAAACATAACTCTTAAATGGAAATAAATCAAGAATCCTTAATTAAACCAAATTTTACCTCAAAACTTATCTTAGCAAAACTTAACTTATCAAGGTGGGTGTCCAAAAAATCTCATCCAAAATCAACTCTCAAAATCCGCGGCCCTTGAATTAAAGTCAGCGAATGGGCGAAATCTGGGTTTGCGTCGATGGTCGTCGATCGACGAGGACAGAGAGCTATGTCGACCATTGGCGTCGATCGACAAACATCGTGTCAACGGAGACAGAGAGCTTTGTCGAGTGGTCGGTCGATCGATGCCGGCACCGTAGTGGCGTCGACGTTGGCCGTCAATCGATGACTTCCTCCTTGCACCCTGTTTTCGCTCAAATGATCAACGTTCTTCAGCGAGAATTCCTCAAACTGTTCTAAAAGAAAAAAAAAAGTGAAACACAACAAAACTAAAAAACAATGAAATGTTAGAGAGGAAAAAATACAAAAATCGCAAAAGGATACGAAAAGCTTAGGTTGCCTCCAAAAAGCGCTTGTTTAACGTCGAAAGCTCGATGACTCATACGATCGATGCTATCCGGGATCCAAGAATAGGTGATCGTTGTGCCACGCCTTTGTATTTTCCAAAAGAATGAGTAGGATTACAAAGGCGGGCAAAGAAATTGAGTGTAAGGAGGAGAGAAATGAATGTTCTAACTTTCTTGGGTGGGCATAACCGAGAGTATCGATCACCATGAAGATATCAAAAGTAATTCTGAGCATGGAGTGATGCTTGGTCACCGGAAGAACTAGAAAATCTATCAAACAAACTAAACAACCCTCAACCAATCTATGCTCATTTGTTTCTTCGATCACCACCTCAACGCTTTCAAAAACACGAATGCCATATTCGGGCTTAAGAGAGGGCGATTGGGCTCCTTCTCAACTATCTCTTCCACCACCTCAAAGCTATGTTCCAACACTGCATTGGGCAGAACAAAATGAGGCTCAATAATCTCACCCTCCTCTAAAACTGGCACCACAACTTCACCATCCTCACAAAAAATAAGTAAACTCAAATCTTCAACACCCACGGAAACTCCAACGGCAACACCCCTACACTATTATCCAAGATTTTATTAGAAAGCACAAGAGGGGCGATCTCAACCAAATCATCAGTAACCTCCTATTTACACACCCCTCCTAAACAAGCATTCAAGCTTGAATCACCAAATTATAAGGTAAGCTCCACCACATCGAATATTGGCACCCCATCTAAACGAGTTCGGTTTACCTTATCCAGAGCTTCATGAGCATTTATGGGTGAAGTGGGTATGGTGTGATTATTGTACCTAGGATTGTTATACGAACGAGACAAGGGATAATAATCATAGCTCGGATTATTAGAATATGTTTTGTGAGGAGCATATGGATCATTATATCTCAAATCGTGATATGTGGTTGGGGGGAAATAAGGCTCGAAACTCGAATCATAAGAATTTGATGTAGGAAGAGGAAACAGGTCATAGCTCGAAGGATAGGAGTCGGGTGGAGCATACGAATCATTGCCCTCGCTAAAATGATTGGAGGCAAGTGGGGTGTATGGGGGTTAAAGCCCATATTGTAAGAATTTTCAAGCGGGTCATAAGATTCGTTAAAGTTCGGACTGTAGGAATTATGTGGTGGGGTGTGAGGGACAAAACTAGGACCGTAATGATCAGCATATGGATCATTGTGGCCTGAATCGTATTAATTTAAAGATGGGGCCCATTCAGGTGAGTAGAGTGTCCCCATGAACCGATCATACACTTCCTCCCACGTCTTCAAAGAATCGGTCTCTAAATGTATCAATCATTTTCTTGCCCGATCCTTTAACGTGTAGAGGAAGAGTCGCAACTTCACTTCATCCCTCGTAAGGCCTAAAAGAGGGAACGTCCGGGTGATGGTCTCGTACTCTTGAATGAACTTTAGCGAATCCTCGCTCAGAAGTCTATGAAATACGGGAGTCGCTCGAAGTATTCATCAGGATCGTACTCTCGCATCGCTGGACTCAATCGAATGGCCGATCGAAGATCAAGACAAGCGTACGGGTTACTGTATGGGCTAGACATTCTCTTTTGTTATTTTAAATGTTATTGTTTTTTATTTTTAATTGGCTCGTTGAATCTCAGGCCTCAAGGGATGTACCTTGCATACACAACAAATAACACACGAGATTAAATATACCTGAGGAAAATAACACAAACATAAACAAAAAGAAAATCACAAACAAACACTATAAACAAATGAACTAAATAGAAACACAATAAAGATCACGAAGAGCAAACACAAAAATCACAACCTTTAGACTTCCCTGACAACGAGCCAAAATTTTTAATCGAACTTTTTACACTTACTTTTTTATTAAAATAAAAAGCTCGTCCGCAAGAGAACGGAGCGGTTGTAAGTGATAATTTGACTCAAGTCAAATCTCTCGAGGAAGACTAATTGGAGGTAATTTTTGCATTTGATTTCACACCGAGAAAATAACGAAAAACTAATCTAAACACGCGATCGAATTGTGGTTTGAGAGGTTGTAAAAACTACGACGATGATTTAAACGACGAGCAAAGAAATCAAAAATTTTGTAAAAATTAATAAAATGGGGGTCTAGGGCTCTAGAATCGTCTCCACGATTAATTGGCATTTCATAGAACACTTAGTCTACGGGTTGGGTTTGTCAATTCCGACTTGTAGATTAAACACCCAACCATCCCAATTGATGGTTTTAAACGATTTTAGGCACTAGACCCATAAATTCGAACCAAATATCATCAACAAATTCAATAATAAAAACTCAAAACAAGCACTAATCATAATTAAAGGTAAAAAGCTCAAAATTAAGCAACAATGGAAACTAAGCTTTAAGAGCAATAATTATTCTAATAAGAATTCCTAACAATCATATAATCTAAAAGTATGAGAACGAAAAGAACACAACTACGAATATAAATCTTGGTTTTCGCAACGGTTTGTAAGCTTCAGCTTTTCAGTATTGTGCTTCCTCGGATACTTAGCTGTATGGGGAAAAGAATAATCACCCAATTGCAACAATTAAGATCAAAACACAGTAAAATAAGCCAGAGATACATAAATATGAAAATATGTTCAATCTATCCAACCTATACTGAAATTAATAACAAATTTAACTAAAATACTACCTAATATATAAAAAATCTAGATAAACGCATACTAATCAACCTTCGACATTAATAATCGACTAGCCTATTTATGGTAAGAAAAATGATAAATAGGCAGATGAAATAAGATAATGAGTTTTTTTTAAAGAAGTTTAGATATCAAAACAGGTCACATGGGCTCTCAGAGGCCCCGTTGCCTAAAACACATCGCGACAATGAGGTCGCGTAGAATAGGTCGTGGAATAAAGCAAGTAGTTTTTAACCAGTCGCTAATATGGTAAGAAACTAATGAAAGAGGTAGAAGGTTTTAGGTTAGTATGTTAGTATGATATTATGGTTAAATATGGTTATGGGCCAAGGCAGGTCGTAAACATGGTAATAATAAATTTTATGGGTCTTATGCAATTATAAAAAGAAAGAATTATAGTATTAGATGGTTTACTAATTATGGAGATTGAGTAGAATTATAAGATTTAATCCTATTTTGGGAAGGAATCCTATTAGATGGTGTATAAATCGAAATGATATTATAAATAAGGATTCAGCCCCTTATTTTATAATAGATCATGAAAAATCGTGATTTTATGGGAAATTATTATCTCTTTATATACAATTTATAAGGTTATTGACTTAAAAATCGAAAGACCTACGCTGAAGATGTCTAGCTTTAGCTTTTGTGCAGGTCGTTCGTGTTCGACAAGACAATTCGAAGTGATTCGACCTCTTTCTTGATAATCCAATTTTTTTGATTTACATCAATATTTTTATTACAATTTAATGGCACAAATAGTTCGTAATTTAGTTTTTGAAATATTTATTTTGTTAAGAGACACAAATACGATACGACACAAGTTGAAAAATAACATTTAATTTTTATTTTTTTTAGAAATTATTCGTGCTTCGAGATTTCATGTTTTATAACTATCATGAATCCTTTAAGAAATGTCATTTTATAATTTCCTTGTAACACAGTAGTTATCTTTATATCACATATTGATAATTACAAATCAAAAATTATTGAAAATTATTTGTTTCAATGAAAGTGATGTAATTCTATTTTATTTATACGAATAATTCAAAATTTAAACTATCAAACTGGCATTTTCTTCCTCCCCATTCAGTGTAATATGCGGATCTCAAATTAGTTTGTCACTTAGCTGCCAAAGACTCAAAAAATCATAATCATGTAAAGCCCTGAAATAATGCTGCGCCTAGCCTCCACTTCGATTATTTATGATGAAGATCCCAAGGCAAGAAGAAGATTGTTGAACCTTTTTCTAAATTTACCTAGTTAAAAGATAAAACAGATTTCGACGTATAAATTTAAGACAACTTTTGATGAAAAGCCAAATTTAGATCATTCGACTCTTTCAAAGATTCTTTCAAATATCTTTGATGTGGTTGCTTGGAGATCTCGATGATAAAAGAATCCAAGATGCCATAAGTTTTTAAGGAAGATCATGAATATAATTAGGAGAGTAATTATTTTCCAGAATTTCAGGGATATGCATCATCGAGTTAGGGTGAGAGGGCTAGGAGATTTCGATCATAAAAGAATCCAAGATGCCATAAGTTTTTAAGGAAGTCATGAATACAATAAGGAAAACAAATTAAACGGGTCATGATCCGTTAGACCATCTGACTCGATACTATAATGTATTAGTTCTTGTAATGTGATATATTGGTGTTAGACCATCTGACTCAATACTATAATGTATTAGTTCTTGTACTGTGATATATTGGTTTTTGTATCGTAAAGTATTAGTTTTTCATAAATCTCTGACCCGTGCTATGATATATTGGATTTTTGTACTATAATGTTTTTTTTTACTATGATGTATTGTTTTTTTTATTATAATGTATTGATTTTTGCACTATAGTGTATTGATATTAAATTTTGGCCTAACGGATGATCCGTTAGGCCGGACTAACGGATCATCCGTTAGGCCAAAATTTCATATCAATACATTATAGTGCAAAAATCAATACATTATAATAAAAAAAACAATACATCATAGTAAAAAAAATATTATATTACAAAAATCCAATATATCATAGCACGGGTCAGAGATTTATGAAAAACTAATACATTACAGTAAAAACCCAATACATCACTATACAAAAACTAATATATTATAGTATCGGGTCAGATGGCCTAACGGGTCATGACCCGTTAATCTAGCCTAACACAAATTTTTATCATATTTATATATAATGATCGATGTATAGATTGATCTCCCAGATAATATTGCGAATAGTCCAGTACTTTGAGCCTGATCCACGATATAACAATTGATAAGTATTTATATATAATGATCTATGTATAGATTAATCCCCTAGATAATATTGCATTATGTTATGTATTTATATATATAATGATCGATGTATAGATTGATCTCCTAGGTAATATTGTGAATAGTCCAGTACTTTTGATTCTGGTCCATGATATAACAATTGATAAGTATTTATTTATATATAATGATCTATGTATAGATTGATCCCCAAGGTAATATTGCCAATAGTATTAATAAATGTATTTAGATTAGTCCACCGTACTTTGATCCAAATGGGTGATCGGATGGCCTCTCATAGAAAAATATTGAGATATTTTATAAATAATTTCAAGAAATACAAAATCCATTCATTTTAGTTAATTAACCAAATATTCTATTAAAACTATATAAGTGTATAGATATTTTCTAAAAATAATATAAATGAATAAATAAAGTTATTGAAAACTCAATATAGAAAAGCGAGAACAAAAGGTATCACCTACAAATGTTTCCGTCGGTTTGCGATGGAGATGACACTGCGATGGCTTTCTTGGACATGCTTGATTGTCTTCGATAACAAATTAGATTTATTTATTTTGGATTGCATGTTAATTATTCTCAGAATATAAATCGATTTGAGTTCAAAGCTTGGTATTTATTTTGGTCAGCTAAGAATATAAATCGCACAACAAAAAAAAACGCAGCTTTTCGAGGGATTCTAATCCCTCGATTTTGGGCGAAACCGAAGGAACCATTCCCTTCCTCCTCGGTAAAAAATTTTCGAGGGGCAATTTCCCTCGGAAAACTAAACCGAGGGCAAAACCGAGGGTCTGAACCCTTGGAAAAATCCACCGTACAAGCCTCAGAAAAACCGAGGGAATACCGAGGGAAACTTTCCTCGGAAAACCGAGGAGTTAATTTCCCACGGAAAACCGAGGGCAGATATTCCCTCGGAAAACCGATGGCCTCTTATTCCCCCGGAAATCCGAGGGGTTAAGTTCCCTTGGAAAACCGAAGGCTGTATTTTCCCTCGAAATAACGAGGGCAGATTATTCCCTCGGTTTTTGATATTTTCGAGGGATTTTACCCTCTATTTTAAATTTTTTTAATAATTCTCTTTTATTTTTCCGAGGGATTTTCCCCACGGTTTTTATTTCTTTTTAATAATTTTTAATTTTCAGTTTTAATTTTAATTCCTGTTGAATTATTAAAGTTCCCCGAAAATTTGAAAAAAATCATTAATGAAAAGACAAATAAATAAACCAATTATTATAAAAATATTTGAAAATTTAAGAATTATTACATGAGTTCGACACAGTAAAAAGATTTATATAAAAATCAAACTATCGTAAGGATGGGAAGGGGCGGTATTGCTGCTGGAAACGAGCATACAGGTCAGCCATCTGAGCATCCATCCGCGCTTGAAATGCCTCCAGCTGCCGGCGCTATTCCTCACGCTCTGTCTCCCGCTGCAGGTGCTGCTCCTCACGCTCCTCCGCACGTCGTTGCTCAGACTCGGCGTATTGCTGCTGCATCGCCTCGAGCTCCACCCTCTGAGCCTGGAGTTGCGCTACGAGCTCTCGGGTGCTATCAGCCTGGGAGGAGGTGGAAGAAGAGCGGCCTTTGAAAAAATCCTTCGCAGTAGCCACCATCTTCCCATACGCGCCGGTGCCGTAATGCCGTCCCTTTCTCGACCCGACGACGCCTAGGAAAACCCGGTCATGGTCAACCTCGCTACTCGCCTCCTGGGAAGACGACGCACGTTCCTTTTCCTGGGTGAGCTGTCGCTCGTACTCCTCCTGAAATACAACTCGTTATTAAAATTTTACATTAAAATCAAAGAATAAGTTAAAAATAAGAAAGAGACTCACATTAATAATACTAGATTTCATATCGATCCACGCGTCGTCTTTCTTTTGGTGCGTACGTACAAAAAGACCGTACACCTTAGCCGGCTCACCCGTCTCCCACTCCTGTATCCAAATAAAACTTTCAAATAATTAACATTAAAATTAAACAAATAATTATTATATTATTATATTCTAAAATTACTTATGATATCCAAAGCATAATCGATACTAGATCTAGCGCCCCCCCCGTGTGCTTCAACATCCCAGTACCCGTCCCAGCAGGCTCGCTCCTCCTGTTCCGGCTGCACTGCTCGGATTTAACCTTGTTCTCGGGCTTATCCCAATCGACCTTCCAAGCCCTAGTTGAGATGCATGATATATAAGATAGTATAAATTATATTTTATAAATAAAAAATTCTAATTTAATAAGAAAACATATAATATAATCGTTTACCTATAGACCTCCTCGAGGAGGCATTTAGGCCTTCCACCACCATGAGCTGCAATATATTGCTTATACTCGTTAAGTTGCCTCCCGTAAATCTCCCCGATCATCGAAAAAAATACACCATGTATCTGTCCATCACTATACTCTTCCGGGTCCCAATAACAAACTCCTGCAAAAATAAAACAATAATTACAATTCAATTGATACATATATATGATTGTGTATTTACGGTAAATATTAACAAATTTGGATATAAAATAATAATTACTTTAAACATCTCCCACCAGAACTCCTTAGTCTCCTTAGGGACCGCCATATAGCACCACCTGGCGGGATGGAGATCCTTCTCAAAAATCTCCCGGAGTATAGTGGCCACCTTGTCCCGTCTTCTGTGCAGCCTGTATTCAATTGTGTTTTTTTTTTTTTGTTACAAGTAAAATTTAATCATAATGATAATTACAAATTTAAAATCATTGATTTATTACTTCTTCCATGCAATATAAACCTGAACTCCACCCCTTGGCGGTGGGACCAACTGCCGTCGTGATGTACTCACGTCGGACGGGGTCTGTGATGGTGTATGCGACGTCGGCGTCGGGGTCTGCGTCCGGGTCTGATAAGGTGTCTGAGCTAAATGATCAGTACCGAAACCCATGTAGTCGGTGTCGAAATCAGTTAAACGATTAGCCGAAGGAGTATTTGATCGACCCACACTACCGGAAACTCGCCGCAACGACATCTGATAAAATTATTAGATAATAATACGAGCATTTTACAAAATACCATTATATATTATATACCAAACGTATTAATAAATCCAAATTAAAAAAAAAATAGTTATAAAAAAAAGTGTGTTTTACAATAAGAATAAATTATATATATTTCAACCAAACTAATCACTTTCCCTACTATTAAAGGTATCACCAAACTCTTCTTCATCCGTATATTGATCTGTGTCTTGATCGGTAAGTAACTCTTCTTCTGTATCATCATTTGTCTCGTAACCAAGTTCCTCCACGTAATTATCATTGAGGTCGTGCAACTGAAAATCGACATCGTCGAGTTGAATCGGACTGCGTGTATCTATAGCTTCCTCTTGAAATGATTCTTCTGGTAGAGGCTCGATAAACTCAACATTTGATCTCGCCTTGATTTTACACGTTGCCCACCAGTCCAGTTTGTCTCGTCTCAAACTTGGGTATGCACAATAGTATACTTGTGCAGCTTGGGAAGCAAGTACGAAAGGTTCATATCGATTGAACCTACTCTTATGATTGATATCGAAAATCTTATAATTTGGATGGACTTTTGTGCCTACAGTTGTTGGATCAAACCATTCACAATTGAACAATACTGTGTTTTTCTCCGTTCGGCCGGTGTATTCGAGCTGCACAATTTCTATGAGACTACCGTAATAATCATATTCGGTTGCCCCATAAGTTGACCCTTTAATACATACTCCACTGCTCGATGTTGCTTAGTTAGATCCGTGCTCCAATGTGTGAAGTCTATAATCATTTATCTTACATCCGGTATACATTTTCACACATCTTGATGGACCCTCAGCTAGACTTCTAATGTTCACGTCGATCACATTATTCGAACGATCTCTAGCCTATGACATTGAAAAATTATTTTTAATTTTGGAAATATATTATATAAATAGATACCATAATTATATGATATGCATCTCGGTATCGAACGACTTACGTAATGTTTGAACCAATTGGCAAATTCATTTTCCAATTTTTCGTTGATCCTATCATCAGTAATGTTTGGTTGGAGACGTTAAATGCTCTTCGTGTAAATACTACATATAATGTTACACAATTGAGGAAAAAGTATTAGTACATTTATATATATGTATAAATTGACATTATAAATTGGAATGAGTATCCATACCTAACATATTCTTCGACCTCCACACAATTTAGCAACATGTATATCCTTGCGGCATTGTATTTTGTTTTGCTTAGAAATATTTTTCCCTTTGCACCAAACGTCTCTCCACATTTCTTAAACACCGAGGGAATTTCATCACCATCATCCACACAATTTTGTTTCGCCCCGGTCGTAATTTCTTGGATTTCGTTTATATTTTTTACTAATTTTTCTATTTTTCTGAGTTTTTTCTATTTTTTATTTAAAATCGAAAAAAAATAGAAATCGCGTGCTAAACGATCGACGCTCGACCCTCGTGGTTCCACAACGCCGAGACGCACCCATCGCCATCTCGGCAAAATCACGATGATTCGTCGCTTAGCGTTTCCAACCGAAGGAGTTGAATGATCGATCGTATCTTGTTGTTGGTCGAATTCCACGACACGTGTGGATACGCACGTGCTCGTTGGTATTTTTCGATCGAAATCGGGTCAAAACCACCCCACGTGCCTAAGATGATATGATTAGTTTCATTTTTACGATTTTTCTATTTTTTTCAAATTTTTTTAAAATTAAATAAAATCGAGGGTCGCAAAAAAAAACCTCGATTTTCCGAGGGTACATATGATACCCTCGGTTTTTTTAATTTTAAAAAAATAAATAAAAATAAAAAACAAACCGAGGGTTGCAAAAGACGTTCGGTTTTCCGAGGGTACATATGATACCCTCGGCTTTTTTTCATTTTAAATAAATAAATAAAAATAAACTGAAGTAGCGAGAAATAATGGAGTTTAAGGGTTTATAGTGGAGTTTAAGAATAAACGCTTGTTGTCTTTTTTCTTTCTCACCGAAAAAAACCTAAACGATCGTTTAAAAGAAACAGCAGTTTTCCGAGGGAAAAATCGATGAAAATAAATCCCTCGATTTTTTCTGAGGGACAAACCGACGGAGAGCAATATCCCTCTGTATTTTCCGAGGGAAATATATTTCTTTAGTTTTTTCATCGAAAATACGGCGCCAATTTTTATCGCCAAACATACTGATGTAAATACCGAGGGTTTTACGAGGGAATTATATCCAAGGGAATAAATTTCTCGGTTTTACGAGGGTACATATGACTCCCTCGATTTTTTGTTATTATTATTTTTAAAAAAATTAATAAAACCGAGGGCAAGCTCGGTGCCCTCAGAAAACTGAGGGTTTTTCTGGACCCTCGGTTTTGTTTTTATTTTTATTTATTTTTTTTAAATTAACAAAATCGAGGGAGAAATAAATACCCTCGAAAAACCGAGGGTTTCTGTCAACCCTCGGTTTATTTTTATTTTAATTTATTTTTTTAAAATTAAAAAAACCGAGGGTGACATAAATACCCTCGAAAAAAGAGGGTTTTTTTGCAACCCTCGGTTTATTTTATTTTTTATTTTTTTAAATTAAAAAAACCGAGGGTGACATAAATACCCTCGAAAAACCGAGGGTTTTTTGCAACCCTCGGTTTGTTTTTATTTTTATTATTTTTTTTAAAAAAATTAAAAAAAACCGAGGGTGACATAAATACCCTCAGAAAACCGAGGGTTTTTTGCAACCCTCGGTTTATT
>BMAC01000267.1:1170945-1184163 GCA_014905375.1 Phtheirospermum japonicum | reverse complement strand
CTATCACTTACCAAATAAAAATTCTGAAACACCACAGGCTGACAACTCAACCTTGAAACTTTCAAATGGCGACACCTAAAATAATAGTTAAAACTATTAATAAACAATGTAGATAATGTAAAAATAGTAAATAAAACTAACTAGGAAGTCATAAGAAGAAGAGAAAATATAGAGGTTGAGCAGTTGTGGTGGTTTAGAATTGTGTTTTTGGTGATTATTTTTTGTGTAAATTCGTATATATTTAACTTTTATTTTAAAATTAAAAACTTTTATGAATTCCCCTATGATTAATTATACTTATCTCTCCATCACTAGTAATAGTTCTTTTTATTTTTATCTGCTTAAGTAGTCAAAACTTGTGTGTTTAATGTCAATTTTGCGCTTATATAATAAAATTAAGAAATTTTGACATGTCTTGAATCTCTCGCTTCGCCTTAAGCCCGATTTGGTGTATTCTCTCAATACTATATTTATGGTCCTTGAGATCTGTAATCTGTAACCCTAAACAGTTAATAAAATCCGTTCTTCTCTCTGCCCGTGGATGTAGCCAATTTGGTAAACCACGTTAATATATGTCTTCTTTACGTTTTCAGTTTATTGCTTTATAATCCTATTCATTCATAACAAAAAGAATGATAAGAAAGTATTTTTTTCACTATGTATAAAATATTACTTTTTTCATTAGAATTTATAGCCTCGTCGAATGGCAAAAAGGTATAAGTATGCTCGACCCTCGTGGTTCCACAACGCCGAGACGCACCCATCGCCATCTCGGCAAAATCACGATGATTCGTCGCTTCGCGTTTCCAACCGAAGGAGTTGAATGATCGATCGTATCTTGTTGTTGGTCGAATCCCACGACACGTGTGGATACGCACGTGCTCGTTGGTATTTTTCGATCGAAATCGGGTCAAAACCACCCCACGTGCCTAAGATGATATGATTAGTTTCATTTTTACGATTTTTCTATTTTTTTCAAATTTTTTTAAAATTAAATAAAATCGAGGGTCRCAAAAAAAAACCTCGATTTTCCGAGGGTACATATGATACCCTCGGTTTTTTTAATTTTAAAAAAATAAATAAAAATAAAAAACAAACCGAGGGTTGCAAAAGACGTTCGGTTTTCCGAGGGTACATATGATACCCTCGGCTTTTTTTCATTTTAAATAAATAAATAAAAATAAAAATAAACCGAGGGTTGCAAAAAACCCTCGGTTTTCTGAGGGTATTTATGTCACCCTCGGTTTTTTTTAATTTTTTAAAAAAAAATAATAAAAATAAAAACAAACCGAGGGTTGCAAAAAAACCCTCTGTTTTTCGAGGGTATTTATGTCACCCTCGGTTTTTTTAATTTAAAAAAAATAAAAAATAAAATAAACCGAGGATTGCAAAAAAACCCTCTTTTTTCGAGGGTATTTATGTCACCCTCGGTTTTTTTAATTTAAAAAAAATAAAAAATAAAATAAACCGAGGGTTGCAAAAAAACCCTCTTTTTTCGAGGGTATTTATGTCACCCTCGGTTTTTTTAATTTTAAAAAAATAAATTAAAATAAAAATAAATCGAGGGTTGACAGAAACCCTCGGTTTTTCGAGGGTATTTATTTCTCCCTCGATTTTGTTAATTTAAAAAAAATAAATAAAAATAAAAACAAAACCGAGGGTCCAGAAAAACCCTCAGTTTTCTGAGGGCACCGAGCTTGCCCTCGGTTTTATTAATTTTTTTAAAAATAATAATAACAAAAAATCGAGGGAGTCATATGTACCCTYGTAAAACCGAGRAATTTATTCCCTTGGATATAATTCCCTCGTAAAACCCTCGGTATTTACATCAGTATGTTTGGCGATAAAAATTGGCGCCGTATTTTCGATGAAAAAACTAAAGAAATATATTTCCCTCGGAAAATACAGAGGGATATTGCTCTCCGTCGGTTTGTCYCTCAGAAAAAATCGAGGGATTTATTTYCATCGATTTTTCCCTCGGAAAACTGCTGTTTCTTTTAAACGATCRTTTAGGTTTTTTCGGTGAGAAAGAAAAAAGACAACAAGCGTTTATTCTTAAACTCCACTATAAACCCTTAAACTCCATTATTTCTCGCTACTTCAGTTTCGCGCAAGGAAATAAAGAATTATTGGTCATTATTAGATACATTTGGGTGTAAGTTATACCATACATCCAAAGATTAATATATAATACAATATATATATATATACATTTTTTGAGTGAGCGTATCTTTGTTATGTGTTCATATAAATTATGAATGATTGTATATTTATTATATTGAGATTAATATTTATCATACTGCATATGATTAAGATATATAAACATTTATAAAAATGAAAATTCATATTTATCATATTAGAGATGGACTTTTAGCATCATGGAAATGAACATTTATCAGAACAGGCAAGAACATCTTCATAACAGCGAATATAAATATTTTTATGCATGTTACATGTTCATAAATGTAAGTTTATCTCATGAAAGATGAAAATTTATCACAACAAATATAAAAGTTTATTTGACGAAAATATAAATTTATCACATTAAACATATTTTATTCACCCGGTGTATGGTACAACTTAAAGGTATACCTAATAATTTGCTAAGAATTATGCAGCGCTTGGTATTATGCAGTGCTTGGTAGAGCTGTCAAAATGCAGGCTTAGCACGTGCCTGCCGAGTCAAAGGTGAAGATCGAATTGGGTCGAGTTGGTGTGATCACGAGTTACGTGGGTCTCAATTTATGACATAAATAGATCATAACACCTTTATTATAACAAAGAAGATAAAACTTTAAATATACATATGCCGCTGCCAAAAAAAAAAAAAAGAAAAAGTCACAGTAATCATTCTCTTACACGAGCAGCAACATCGAAAAAGGTTGTCGGCTCAGGTTTCCAATTGGCGAGGGTGAGAGGTGGTGTTGGAAAGGGTTATAATTCTCTTCTCTTTGTTATTATTATTGTTGGCCACTTTCCAGAAAAGGTACGTGATGTTGGCCATCATCAAATAACGTCTGCTAAGTTGGTCAATTCATCAAAAAAAGGACCAAAAAAAGTTCGATCGGGCTTTTTTGCTGACGTTTCGTGATTTAATACTTTCTTATCATTCTTTTTGTTATGAATGAATAGGATTATAAAGCAATAAACTGAAAACGTAAAGAAGACATATATTAACGTGGTTTACCAAATTGRCTACATYCACGGGCAGAGAGAAGAACGGATTTTATTAACTGTTTAGGGTTACAGATTACAGATCTCAAGGACCATAAATATAGTATTGAGAGAATACACCAAATCGGGCTTAAGGCGAAGCGAGAGATTCAAGACATGTCAAAATTTCTTAATTTTATTATATAAGCKCAAAATTGACATTAAACACACAAGTTTTGACTACTTAAGCAGATAAAAATAAAAAGAACTATTACTAGTGATGGAGAGATAAGTATAATTAATCATAGGGGAATTCATAAAAGTTTTTAATTTTAAAATAAAAGTTAAATATATACGAATTTACACAAAAAATAATCACCAAAAACACAATTCTAAACCACCACAACTGCTCAACCTCTATATTTTCTCTTCTTCTTATGACTTCCTAGTTAGTTTTATTTACTATTTTTACATTATCTACATTGTTTATTAATAGTTKTAACTATTATTTTAGGTGTCGCCATTTGAAAGTTTCAAGGTTGAGTTGTCAGCCTGTGGTGTTTCAGAATTTTTATTTGGTAAGTGATAKTTTTTCACTATGWATAAAATATTACTTTTTTCATTAGAATTTATAGCCTCGTCGAATGGCAAAAAGGTATAAGTATGCTCTTCCAAACTAACAGGGCTCACAACTCAGTCCCATCCTCGATAAGCGCCAACAATTTTAAATCATCACTCACCACCAGAACCTCTATTGGCAAAACCCCCACACTTTCATCCATAAAATCATCAACGAGAACGAGAGGGGTAACACACACATCCAAATACTCCACCTTAACTCTCACCTCCTCCTTACTAGCCACTTGAATGTAAGCGGTTGAAAGGGAAGCAGAATGATAATGATAGTAGCTCGGGTTAAAAGAAACTAGGGCATGTGAAGCATGATTGTCAATACACAAACTAGGACTTGGGAGCCTCACACTGTTTACTACGATAGAACAAAGGGAATGAGGGATAATAATCATAGCTCGAATTATGAGAATGTGATGCATGGGGACCATATGAAGCATTATATCCTAAATCGTGATTCTTGGGAGGAAAGGCTTGAGGCTTGTAACTCGAAGAAAAGTAATGCAAAGTGCATGAAGTATAATTTTCATAGCTCGTATTATAATATGGTGAGGTGGGTGTAATATAAGGTTCGTAGCTCGGAGAATAAGATTCAGAAGTGGGTGGAGCATATGAATCATAGCTCGGATAAGAAGGGAAAACAAGTGAAGCGTATTAAGATTTGTATCCCGTATGGTAGTAATTGAGAGGTATAGCAATTGGGACTTATGAAGACGTATATCCCGTATCACAGTAATTAGGAATTATGAAGACTTATATCCCGTATCTAAGTAATTGAGACTTATATCTTGACTATTATGATTATAAGGGTCATCATCGGGCGGAGAAGCATAATAATTGGCCTTCTTCAGTTTTGCATGTGGACGATCGAGTCTAAGGAGGCATGCCCAAGTCTGCAATGCCACAAGCTAAGATCAAGTCTGTTATTAAGTTGAGTTTATTGAAATGGGAAATCGCATAAAGGTGATGGTGGCATGTGTATTGTTCTGGAATTGTAGATTGTTTTATTGTTGTTCTTGAACAGGACTAAGGTTGAATTTGTAAAGTCCATTCTCAACAGTCCCCTTGAATAGAACCATTCCCGTGTTCTAATCCTTCACCAAACATAGACAAGGATGAAACTCAAAGAATATTTTATTGTCTTTAGCAAACTGAGACACATTGATTAGGTTTTTGGTGATATTATGCTCATGAAATAAGTTTTTTATGGTAAAAGTGTGATCATTGGCAAGAGGACCTTTAACTATTGAATTACTAGTATGTAAAATGTGCAAACCTGATCCAATACCCTTGTGAACCTTCTTTGATCGTTGATATTCATTTGCCATGCTTAATTTGTAGAAATCATAAGTTAAGTGATATGTAGCTCCTGAATCTGAAAACCAATTGGACTTAGGATTGATGTCTGCAGAACTACTGACAACATTTGGTGAATGCTTTCCATATTGGCTAGGCTATTGTTTAAGGATTGAGATTGATAAAATTGAGGATTCTTGTTGCTAGGATTGAAGCACGTGTCCTGCTTGTGAAAACATTTGTCAGTTGTATGTCCTGAAATGAAGCAAATCTGACATCTAGGCCTCCAGGTTTGATTTTTTCCTCCTTTTCCTTTGCCTCTATTTCTTGAGCTCCTTCCTCCTCTAAAACCTCCCCTTCCTCTATAGTTCTTGTTGTAGCCACCTCTCATTGCTGACTGATATTGAGTGATAGGTGTGGAACCATCTAAGTTGATATGAGATATGGTGCCCTCAATGTTTTCCAGTCTGGCTTCATAGCTGAGCAGCAAAGTGTGAACCTCCATTAGAGAGTAGGGCTCCAATCTGGATATGATGCTCATCATTACTTGATTATATTCAGTTCCTAATCCAGAGATTATATAAATACTTTGACTTTGCTCATTTATTTGCTCTCCTACTGTTCCAACATATCACAACAAGCTTTAATCTTATTCACATACTCCCTCATGTTCACAGCTCCCTTTTTAATGGTTTGAAGTTGCAATTTGTACTGCATGATCTTTGCTCTTGATTAGCTTGCAAAACTGGTTTCTAGTCATTCCCAGATTTATTTTGAAGAAACAAGGCCAACTTAGTGACTAGGAGGTTTTCTGTGAGAGAGGAAAGAAGCCAGGAGGCTATGAGTTGATCTTGACAGTTCCGACATATTCTGGACTTGTGGTTAGAAAGTTGTTATCATTAGTCAAGAATATTTTAAGACCATAGCCATTAATGGCAGCCATGATCTGTTGTTTCAAAATAATGAAATTAGATTCATTGAGCTTGATACTAATGGGCAGATTTTGAGGATATAGATAGCATTCTGTTCTGCAGGGGAATGAGTGGAGTGTGAGGTAGGTGTAGTAGAGGTAGAGGCCATTGTTTGTGTTTAAAAGAAGAAAGAAGAAACGAGAAAAAAAATTCAGCTTGCTATGTTAACGGGAAAATCTCATTTTTGGTACACTATATTGGCCACATTCTAGAAAAGGTACGTGATGTTGGCCATCATCAAACAAAGTCTATTAAGTTTGCCAATTCATCAAAAAAAGGTACAAAAAAGCCCAATCGGGCTTTTTTGCTGACGTGGCGTGATTCAATACTTTCTTATCATTTTTCCTTAATTTTAAATATTAAATTGGAAAAAAAAACTAGAAAAATTTTCATTTTTGATACACTATGTTGGCCACATTTCAGAAAATGTACGTTAAATTGGCCATTATCAAATCATATCTGCTAAGTTAACCAATTCATCAAAAATGGTCCAAAAAAGATTTGACCGAATTTTTTTTCTAAAGTGGTATAATTCAATATTTCTTATCAATTCTCTATAATTATACAAAATAAATTAAATAACAAAATTATGTTTTTCTCTCCCTTTTCTTTTTATTTTTTTCTTTTCTTTTTATGTTAATCTAATTAATAAAATTATAATCAATAAGAATTAAAATAATTTATTTATAAATATAAAAATATAATAAAAATATTAAAATATATATAATAAATATAGAGAGTTCAAAATTCATTTATAATAGATTTTCTCATATATATTTTTATATATGTTTTATTATTTTTTAAGATTCATTTTATATTCTTATATTTATCTTTGAGTTTATTAATTTTGTATTTAAAAATCATATAAATTATTATATTACCTTTATAATTTTTGAAGATTTATTTTATGTTTATATATTTATCACTGATTTTTTTTTATTTCTTATTAATTATTTATTTGATTAAAAGAAAAGAAAATGGAGGCAAAACAGGTTTTTGTCTACAACTTAATATTTAAATAAAAGAAAACTAATAAAATAATATATAATCATGCCACGTCAGGACAAAAATCCGATCAAAGCTTTTTTGAACCTTTTTTGATGAAGTGGTTGACTTAGCAGATATGATTTGATAATGGTCAATTTAACGTACCTTTTCTGAAATGTGGCCAGCATAGTGTACCAAAAATGAAAATTTTCACAGGATTTTTTTCAATATAATATTTAAAATTAAAGAAAAATGATAACAAAGTATTGAATCAGGCCACGTCAGCAAAAAAGCCCGATCGAACTTTTTTTGTACCCTTTTTTGATGAATTGACCAACTTAATAGACGTTATTTGATAATGGCCAACATCACGTACCTTTTTGGAATATGGTCACCTTTTTTGGAATATGGCCAACATAGTGTAAAAAAATGAAAATTTTCCCTATGTTAATTGTAAAATAAGGAATGAATTTATGATATCTGATATATTTTTTGATGTGTTGTTTACAAGCAATGTTGCTCCTCTATATACAAAAGCAATGGATCATTCTAGATAAATATAAGAAAATTTTAATAACCCCATATCCACCTTATTAGGGAATGGAATGTACTATTGCAGTACAAAAACGGCTACAAATTTGTAGCTGGCTAATTGTACTATTGCCAGTTCTGCATTACAGCCTGCATGGAGCTGCTGATCACACGTGCACAAAGCATGATGCATCCTGTGCACTCACTTCTGATTGCTAACACCATTTAATAAGGTTCATCAAAATAGGATAAGCTACATGGAATACACATTACTGAGCAACTTTAATTTATGGAGTGTACCCTGCTATATATTTGGGCTTTGTCTTCAACCGCATTCTCTTATTGGTCCTCCGCATTCTTCACTAAGTATAGCTGACACATTATACATAACACATTCGGCAACAAAACACTCAAATTAGATATCAATGACTCAACTAAATTGAACTAGCAATCGGGACTAAGGTTAGTGTCTTTGATCTCCAAGAGAAAATAGGTTTCGACAAGCACAGCAAAATCCTGGGAGCAAAAATCAGCATAGGCGGCGGCTAAACGTTAGGTGTTCCTTGGTCGACCAGAAAAACACCTAGCCGGCGAAGATTATCGACTAGGTGTGTGATCGGTGATTAATCGGCCCTAGGTGCCAATTTTTTTTTTTTTTTTTTATATTCCAAATGTCAAAACGACATCTGTTTGAACTTTCTTTATCCAAAAAGAAAAAGAAAAGTGTAAAGGAAAAAAAAAAGGGTTTTATTTTATACGTTTTGAGGCAATTGATATATATAATGATAAATCAGATTATAAAATAAGTGTAATTATCAAATCAAAATATTGTTTCAGATTTGTTTGTTTCTAATGATTAGTGTACTTTGATTGTCATTATTGTTATTCAAACTAGTGTCAAGAAAATAAAAAAATATATTTAAAAAAAAAAAAAAGTAATAAAATCGCACAGCTAGGCAGCTTAGACGACTAGCCTCTAGCGAATTATGCAACCTTGTTTATTACAACTCCGATTGGCTAGGCTAAATTCCAATCCAATCAGTCAGGGCCCAATAAGCCCATTTTTTTCACCTGCAAATCTGGACTGAATTACAATTCAATATCGGTCGGCCAGCCCACGCTGCATTTGACAGATCTAAGTATGTTAGTTCATTAAAAGTTTTTCAACATATTACACATTACAAAAGGCAAACACCATATCGTATGATATAGTTAATGATAATTTCGGTTATCATAGTGAAAAACAAAGAAAAGTAAATAAAAACAAATGTAGTCTCTTTTTAAAATAAACTTCTGAAATTTATTGATCCACTTCGAACAGGTTAGAGAAATTAATACAGGTTTGAATAAGCTTTGTAAGAGTAAGATGAGTTTATCCTATAAAACAGATTAATTAATGTCTCCATGTAGTTGTCAAGCGATGTCTAATGTCTTGATAGTTGCTTGAAAAAATAAGCCCTAATAGAAAGACGAAGTCAATTGAACAGGATTTTTAATTAGTAGGAACAAAATATTGGCAGCTCTAGTTTGTCAACTTGAATAATAATTTGTTCTCTCTGTAAATGAATGATAAGTACGAAGAACGTTAAAGTTCAACTCTATGCACTTTGTTTTCAATTGTTTTTGATGCAGCTTATCAAAATAATTAATAGTAAGAGTTAAAAACATCACATCGTTAACTTGGGAATAGAGTTCCACATTATGACATAAAAAAATATTTTTAGAGATAATTCAGAAGGTAAATATATCACATCATCTAATATAATATGGAACGCCCCAACACAAATCAAGCCTATATTGCACGTGACAATCATATAACAAGAGACTAAACATCAATATCACATACGGAACCATCACATATTTAAGCCAAGATTATTCTTATTTGATGATTAAAAATATTTTCAAATCATATATATATATATATATGTGCGCGCGCGCGCTGTGCTGTTGTTATGCTAATAAAGTACAATCATTTTGAGCAATTTTTAGTCGTACGCAAAGAAATAAGTAACCCTTAATAAATTATTGGCCTAACTTTGTTGAATAAACTATGAGGGGAAGTAAGAAGAATCAATTTGTATTGGTAGTCGTAGAAGTGGCCTCTATATATATGGGAAAAGAATGAGTTGCTTTCTCAGTGAGCGCAAAGTGTGAATTAGTAGAAACAACCAAAATGGCACTCAACTTTTGGGTTTTAGCCGTGTTGGTTTCCACTTTGGTTGCGACTACTAATGCTCAGAGTCCACGTACATGCATACCATTACCTCCGGGTTTTGCTGGGTTCATACCTATACCTCTCCCG
The DNA here is from genome assembly GCA_014905375.1 of Phtheirospermum japonicum. Classification (NCBI taxonomy): domain Eukaryota; kingdom Viridiplantae; phylum Streptophyta; class Magnoliopsida; order Lamiales; family Orobanchaceae; genus Phtheirospermum; species Phtheirospermum japonicum. The sequence goes on along the minus strand of BMAC01000267.1, from coordinate 1,174,293 downwards.
TTAATTTGCCCGTCTCCACCAACACCTCCATTTAATTTTCTTCCGCCACTGCAAATTCCAATCCCGAGCCTGCCAGGTCAACTTCTGCCCGAGCCAGTTCAACTTCCGCCCCTGCCAGGTCAACTCCCGACCCTGCCAGGTCAACTTCCATGCATACCTTTACTTCCAATTTTTCAGCAAATCCAAATATTTTCCCAAATCCCAATATTCTGCCAACCTTCATCTCCATCACCACCTCCCCCCGTTTCTCCTCCATGATCACCGTTATTCCTTTCTAATGTAGCTTCAACAATCTCCATCAACTTCATTGTACTACCAATCTTCAAACTCCAGAATAATGTGTTTTTTCCTTTAAATGTTCAATAATACGACCATTTAGTAGACTTACATACATCTACTAGCTAATAAGGGCTCCACCTCCCATGCATGATCTACATGCTGATGCCTCCCATGTTTGGCATATTCTGGTTAATGTACTCTTACAGTTATACATAACGAATAAGATTATTGTGCGCTTCGTGGGAACGAAAATCGATTGTCTGTGTTATATATATGCTCTATTGATATCTCAATGCAACTTATGTTTTATTTACGCATATAAACTTCAAATTTTAATGACTGGCAAATCAAGAATAATTGAAGTTTATTGTAATATACAATGATAACAAAATTAATTAAGTTGTTTGTATTCTAGTAGATCTTGTTAGGTAATCAGATAAATAATAGAAAGCTGCATGAACACTGAAAAGCTGCAAGCTTTGTGCTTGAGTAAACAAAACATAGAAAACGGCTGAGCTCTCATTAATGTGTATGAAAGTAGGGTTACAAACTTGCTATATATAAATACCTAACCCTAGATGACACATGCTGATCTTTCTACACGTGTAGGCACATAAATTAATCGCACTAAAAACAACTAACACAGCTCATAACGGTCTTCTACAGCTGGCCTCCCTCATGACACATGTGCATGACGTTTGCATGAGGTGTATGATCATTTTCCTGAACCATGCTTACATGCCCCCTCAATCTGAACGAGTTGATAGGCAAAATTGTTAAGTTGTTTCTCAAACGAGTGAAAGATTGCCCTGTTATTAGCTTTGTAAGTACATCAGCCAACTGTTCATGTGATGGTAAATGTTGGATAGAAAAAATCCTGTTCTGTAGCTTTTCTCTAACAAAATGCAGATCAATCTCAAAGTGTCTTGTCCTAGGATGATGCATGGGATTGCTTGCTAGAGCTATAGCACTCTTATTGTCCATCCAAATTTTTGGGATTCTTGGTTGATCAACCTTAAGCTCCTTCAATAATTGCTGTAGCCAAATAACATCACAGGCAGTGTGTGCTAGACTCCTATACTCTGCTTCACACCTAAACCTGGAAACTGTAGGTTGCTTTTAGAGTTCCATGAGATGATATTTGCTCCAAGAAAAACACATGAACCTGTTGTTGACCTCCTGTCATCTGGATCAATTGCTCAATCAGCATCAGCAAAAGCCACCACTACAAAAAAAACAGCAAATTTTCGAGAAATTTTCCGAGGGAATAGAATTCCCTCGGAAATTTCCGAGAGAAAACCGAGGGAAATAAAAATCCCTCGATTTTTTCCGAGGGAATTCCGTTCCCTCGAAAAATCCCTCGGAAATCAGGGCGCCAAATGTTCCCGCCATATTTACCAAACGACAAACCGATGGATGACCGACGGGTGATTTTCCGAGGGAAGTAGTCCCTCGAAAAACCGAGGGATATTTGATTCCCTCGGTTTTATTTATTATTTTTTTAAAAAAATTAATTAAATTTCCGAGGGAATACAATTTCCCTCGGAATTATTTCGAGGGATAACGGATTGCCTCGGAATTATACCAAGGGAAATTGTATTCCCTCGAAAATTTAATTAATTTTTTTAAAAAAATTAAAAATAACTAAAATCGTAAAAAATAGAAAAAAATAATAAAAAATAGGATTTATTTGCGGGACGCTTAGGCGCACCCCTCCCCGTCCCGGTCGTGATTTTTTGGGTTTTTGTTTCTATTTTTTTACTATTTTTTGGATTTTTTTCTATTTTGTTATTTAACAAATAGGCATGGTAATTTTATATGCTTCTCCTCACCGTCCGTAAAAGTTTGGACTCTTCTCTCTCCTCACCACCAATCACCTCAACGTAAGTTTGTATGCTTTCATTTTCGGTTCAATATTATTGCAACTATATAGGGTTAAATTATTATTATTAGTCATGTGAAAATCACCTCAACATAAGTTTGTATTCTTTCATTTTCGGTTCAATATTATTGCAACTATATAGGGTTAAATTATTATTATTAGTCATGTGAAAATCAYAAATTGCCAAAAAAATAAAAAACAAAATAGCATAATTTTGTGTATAAATAAATAAATCTTATTTTAGCCTCTTAAATTATTAAAGATCGATTTTGCTTATAATGGAATTCCAAAAAAAAAATCCGAAAAAATAGGAAAAATAGTAAAATATAAAAATAAAACTCGAGAAATTACAACCGGGGTGGGGAGGGGTGCGCCTCGGCGACCCGTAAATAAACCCTATTTGTTTTCTAGTTTTTTCTATTTTTTTCTATTTATTTGGATTTTCTTTATTTTTTGACATTTACGAGGGAATTCAAAATCCCTCGGAAGATTTTGAATTCCCTCGGAAATGCCAAAAAATAAAAAAAAATCCAAATAAATAGAAAAAAATAGAAAAATCGTAAAAATGAAACCGATCCTATCATCTTAGGCACGTGGGGTGGTTTTGACCCCAAATTCGATCTTAAAATACCAACGAGCATGTGCGTGCCCTCACGTGTCGTGGGGTTCGACCAACAACAAGATACGATTGATCGATGCACTCCTTTAGTTAGAAACGTGAAGCGACGTAGCATCGTGATTTTAGATATTGGAGGAGGTGTGCGTCTCGTCGTTGTGGAATCACGGGGGTCCGACGTCGATCGTTTATTGCGCGTTTTCTATTTTTTTCGATTTAAAAAAAATTGAAAAAAAACCCTAGAAAATAGAAAAGTTAGTAAATAATAAAAACGAATYCCATCATTTCACGACCGTGGTGGGGAGGGGTGCGCCTCGGCGTCGTGGTACCACGGGCGTCAGGCGTCGATCGTCCGCACGCGTTTATATTTTTTTTCGATTTTATATGAATAAAACCGAAAAATCTGAAAAAATAGGAAAAAATAGTAAAAAGTAGAAACAAAACTCGAGAAATTACGACCGGGGCGGGGAGGGGTGCGCCTCGGCGACCCGGAAATAAACCCTATTTTTTTTCTAGTTTTTTCTATTTTTTTCTATTTATTTGGATTTTTTTTATTTTTTGACATTTCCGA
>BMAC01000267.1:1151193-1168711 GCA_014905375.1 Phtheirospermum japonicum | reverse complement strand
CCTCCGTATCATCTTTGAGAGGGATCTCCATCCCGCCGGGTGGTGCTATAAGGCGGTCCCTAAGGAGATTAAGGCGTTCTGGTGGGAGATGTTTAAGGTAATTATTATTTTGTGTCCAAATTTATTAGTATTTACCGTAAAAACACAATCATATGTTTGAGTTGAATTGTAATTAATGTTTTATTTTTGCAGGAGGTTTGTTATTGGGATCCGGCGGTGTATAGTGAGAAAGACATACGGGAAGGTATTTTTTCCGATAATCGGGGACCTTTACACGAAGAAGCTTAACGAGTATAGGCAGCATATTGCCTCCCATGCTGGTGGTCGGCCGGAGTGCCTGACCGAGGAGGTCTATAGGTAAACGATTCTGTTATGTGTTTTTTTATTAAATTAGAATTTTTTTATTTATAACATATGAATTATATCGTATCTTATATATCATCCATTTCAACTAGGGTTTGGAAGACTGAGTGGGATAAGCCCGAGAACAAGAAGAAATCCGAGCAGTGCAGCAAGAATAGGAAGAGCGAGCCTGCTGGATCGGGGACTGGGATGTCGAAGCACACGGGGGGTGCTAGATCTACCATCGACTATGCCTTGGATATAGTAAGTAACGGCTATTTATAATATAATAATATATTATTTATTTGTTTAATTTTAATGTTAATTATTTGAAAATTCTATTTGAATACAGGAGCGGGAGACGGGTTCGCCGGCTACGTGCTACGATCTTTTTAAACGTACGCACCAGAAGAAAGACGGCGCGTGGATCGACACGAGATCTGCTAATATTAACGTTAGTCTCTTTTTTATTTTTAACTTATTCTTTGATTTTAACGTAAAATTTTAATAACGAGTTGTATTTCAGGAGGAGTACGAGAGACATCTGACCCAGGAGCAGGAGCGTGCGTCTTCCCAGGAGGAGAGTAACGAGGTTGACCAGGACCAGGTTTTTCTCGGCGTCGCCGGTGTGAAGAAGGGACGGCTTTACGGCACCGGCGCGTATGGGAAGATAGTGGCTGCTGCGAAGGGTTTACTGAAGGGCGACTCTTCCACCTCCTCCTCATCCCAGGCTGATAGAAGACAGATCAGAGAGCTTGAGGCGCAGGTCGAGGCTCAGAGGGCGCAGCTTGAGGCGTTGCAGCAGCAGGCAGCCGAGGAAAGGCGACAGCGTGCGGAGGAGCGCCGGCAGCAGGAGGATTTTCAGGCGCGGACGAACGCCCAGATGGCTGAGATGTACGCTCGTTTCCAGCAGCAGTTCCCCGCTCCCTATCAGCAGCAGCAGCAGTTTCCCCCTCCCCATCCATAGAACACTTTTATTTATCTAATAAACTTTGTTACTGTTTCGATCGAACGCATGTAATTCATAAATTTTCAAATATTTTTTTTAATATAATTGATTTATTTCTTTGACTTTTCTTTAATTGCTTTTCTCAATTTTTTGGGAATTTTAATAATTAAACAAGAATTAAAATTAAAACAAAAAATTAAAAATTAATAAAAATTAATAAAAAAAACAAAAAAATTAAAAATATCGAGGGAAAGTTCCCTCGGAATTTTGAAAAATCCGAGGGAAATATATTCCATCGGATTTTTTCAATTTTCGAGGGAATATAATCCCTCGGATTTCCGAGGGAATGGAAATCCCTCGGAATTCCGAGGGATTTTATTCTCTCGGAAATTGAAGTATTTCGAGGGAAATGTTCCCTCGGATTTCCGAGGGATTGTCCGGTAATGGTTCCGAGGGAAACAATCCCTCGGAATTCCCTCGGTTTTGTAATTCCGAGGGATTTATTTCCCTCGAAACTGAATTTCGAGGAAGGTTTTTTCGAGGGAATTTTTCCTTCGGTTTAACCAAAACCGAGGGATTTTTTCTTAATTCTGAGGGAAAAATCCCTCGGAAATGCTGAGTTTTTTTGTAGTGCACCACATCCAAATTTTTAGATTGAGCAAAATGCAGTCCATAGTTTAGTGTTCCTGAAAGATACCTGACAATCCTTTTAACTGCCTTCCAATGAGTGTCCAGGGGTGATGCATAAATTGGCTGACCTTATTTACACTATAAGCAATCTCAGGTCTTGTAATGGTGGCATATTGCAAAACTCCTACTATACTTCTGTATAGGGTGCTGTCAGAGAAAGGATTGCCACTGAATTTTGACAAGGGAGGAGTAGAGAGCATAGGGGATGACAATCCTTTTGCCCCCTTCATCCCTGCTCTCTCTATTATATCTTCTATGTACTTTTTCTGGCCAAGAAAGAAACCATCTTGGATGTGTTGAATTTTTATCCCCAAGAAATAATTCAGCTCTCCAAGGTCCTTGAGAGAAAAATGCTTGCTGATTTCAGCAATGGTGGTTTGAATTTTTCTTTGATTGCTTCCAGTGATGATTATGTCATCTACATACACCAATATGATCATAGAATCTCTTTCATCATGTCTGAAAAATACTTAAGTGTCAGCCTTTGAAGACAAAAACCCCATAGATACCAGAACCTCTCCAAACTTATCAAACCATGTTCTGGATGCTTGATTAAGGCCATACAAGGACTTTATGAGTTTACATACAAGGACCTCTTGTCCTGGTGCAATAAAACCTGGTGGTTGATGCATGTAGAGCTCCACATCTATGTCTCCAATAAAAAAAGCATTATCTATATCAATTTGCCTAATATGCCATTTTCTGAACAGTGCTATGCTGAGGATTGATCTAACTGTGCCAGGTCTAACAACTGGACTGTAGGTGTCTATGTAGTCAAAGCCAGGCCTTTGAGAAAATCCTTTTGCAACTAATCTTGCCTTGAACCTTATTACAGAACCATCAGCATTTCTCTTTACTTTGTATATCCACCTGCATCCCATTGCCTGTTTTCCAGTTGGTAACCTGCACAATGTCTAGGTCTTATTCTTACTCAATGCAGAAAATTCTTTGATCATAGCTTCCTTCCATTCTGGTACACTGAGTGCTTGATAATGGTCAATTGGCTCCTTGATTGACTGACACATGTATGCTTTAKGTTTGTGTATTCCAGCTTTGGATCTGGTGATCATAGAGTGAGTACCTGCAGCCTGATCAAGCACATTAGTAGCAACAGGTGCATCAATATTCTCAATAGGCAAATCAATAGTTATCACTCCTCCTTGTGGAGATTCTGATGAGGATAAGGGTTGAGGAGTGTGGTGTGAGGGAGATGTGGAGCCTGTGAAAACAGGTGGAGAAGGTTGATTGACATTATTTGATTCATCAAGATCATGATTTGAATTCTGGTTGGGTAAGTTTGAAGTTGATGTTTCAGAAGTCAAAAGAGGAAAATTCAAACTACCAATGATTAGAGATGGTGGTGCAGGTAAAGATTTCTTGAAGCTAGCTGAGGCCTTCATTTTGGCAAATGGGAAAACCTTCTCATCAAAAAGAACATGTCGACTAATAATCACTTTTCCTCCAGCTAACAAGACTTTATATCCTTTATGATTAAGGCTATATCCAATAAAGGTTGCTGGTTCACTTCTGAACTGGAGTTTGTTTCTATTGTAAGGCCTGAGTAAAGGATAACACAGACAACCAAAAACTCTTAGAAAGTGAAGGTCTGGTTTTTCTTTGTATAGAGCCTCAAAAGGTGTTTGGTGATTAATGATTTTTGAAGGAGTTCTGCTAATGATGTAAGTGGCAGTCAAGAAGGCATTGTCCCAATATTTGGTTGGCATATAAGAATGAGCAAGTAAGGCTAGACCTACTTCAACCAAGTGTTTGTGCTTTCTTTCAGCAATACCATTTTGCTGTGGGGGTGTGAGGACAAGACATTCTATGAATAATTCCATTTTCTGTTAAACAACTTCTCATGGCAATAAATTCTCCTCATCCATCTGTTTGCAATGCCTTGATCTTCTTACCATATTGAGTTTCAACCAGAGTTTTAAAATGTAGAAAGGCTTTCAGTGAATCAGACTTATTCTTGAGGAGATAAATCCATGTAAACCTTGTGGCATGATCAATAAAATTTATGTAATAGCTAAAACCTGATGAGGACCTTATAGGAGCTGGTCCCCATAAGTCACTATGAACAAGGTCAAACAAGCTGTGTTGTGTATAAGAAGTAGGAAAAGGCAGCTTATGAAACTTAGATTTCATACAAGAGGAACACAAAGCATCATTTTTATTATCATCAGAAAAATCAACTTTACAGGTGGCAAGAGCCTTCTTAACAATATTCAAAGGTGTATGGCCCAACCTAAAATGCCATATATCTAAGGAGGCTTTATTCTTGAGCTCTGCTGAATTTATTGAAGGCCTGAAATTTGAAATGAAATCATGATCACAGAAACTTGATGCTTGAGGTTTGAGGCTGGTGAGATTGAAACAGTAGAATCCCTCCTTAATTCTTCCCCTAAGGAGGATTGTTCCTGTGGCTAGATCCTTCACAACACAAGAAGAAGGGTGAAACTCAAAAAACACCTTGTTATCCTTGGCAAACTGAGAAACATTAATAAGGTTCTTGGTGATGGAAGGGACATGTAACAGGTTTTTAAGTATGAAGGTAGGATCAGAATCTCTACAAAAAGAAGATCTAACCAAAGAATTACCAAAATGAGAAATTGACAAACCTGCACCATTTCCCATATGAATCTTTTCTCCTCCTTGATAATCAGTTTCCATGTTGAGATTGCTGAAGTCATACGCAATATGATTTGTGGCTCCTGAATCAGGGTACCAGTAGCTATTATCCTTTGACTCATGATCCACTCCACTGGCCACATTAGCACTCATCTGGCTACTTTGGAGCTGATTGGCCTGATGGTTTGAGCTTCCAGAGTTGTTTGATGGAGAAAAGTTCATATTCATCTTTTGATAGCACTTGTCAGCTGTATGCCCAGTATAATGACAGATCTGGCACTTTGGCTTGTAGAAGCTTCCTCTTCCTCCTCTGCCTCTATAGCTTCCTCCTCTAAAAGGGCTTGACCTGCCCCTACTGTTAGATTGGAAACCTCTGCCTCTTGCTGCATAGTGAAGATTTGACCTTCCTCCTCTGGTTCCTGTGGTGAGATTTACAAAAAAATTGTTCTCTTCTACAGTGCCAAACTGATTCTCCAATGTCTTCAACCTGTTTTCAAAACTGAGGAGAATGGAGTGACCCTCAGTGAGTGTAATGGGATGAGTTGGAGCCCTTGATGTGAGAGAGACAAGAACAGGGTTATATTCTGGACCAAGACCTCCAAGTATATATAGGATTTGATCTGATTCTGTGATGGTCTCTCCAGCTGCAGCCAATAAGTCACAACAAGACTTGATTTTGTTGAGGAAATCTCTCATACTTAGGCTCCCTTTCTTCAATACTTGCAGTTGTAGCCTTATCTGCATCACTTTTGCCTTATTCTGATTTGCAAAAGTGATCTCAATAGATTTCCGGATTTTTGAAGCAGTGGACAATCCTACGGTTGTAACAAGCAGGCTTTCAGTGAGAGAGGACAAGATCCATGACACCACAATTTGATCTTGCCTTTTCCAGTGGACATAAGCAGGATTTAAAACAAGTTCTCCTTCTCCAGCTGTCATTATGTGTTAAGTTGGTGCTTTAGCATCTCCAATGAGATATCCTTCAAGGCCGTAGCCAGCAGCAGCTGCCCAGATCTGTTGCCTCCATAACAAAAAATTCCCATCAGTTAACTTAATTGAAATAAGTTGGGCTTGAGGTTGAATAACTTGATCTGTCATTTTCAAGACAGTAAAGGAAAAGAAAAAGGTTACTTAAAGAAGGAAGAGGGGGTGGAATGGGTATAACATAGCTCTGATACCATGTTAGGAAATCAGATAAATAATAGAAAGCTGCATGAAGACTGAAAAGCTGCAAGCTTTGTGCTTGAGTGAAAAAAACATAGAAAACGGCTGAGCTCTCATTAATGTGTATGAAAGTAGAGTTACAAACTTGCTATATATAAACATCTAACCCTAGAGGACACTTTTTGATCTTTCTACACGTGTAGGCACATAAATTAATCACACAAAAGACAACAAACACAGCTTATAACGGTCTTCTACAGCTAGCCTCCCTCATGACATGTGCATGACGTTTGTATGAGGTGTCTGATCATTTTCCTGAACCATGCTTACAGATCTAATTATAAAAATATATCTGAAGATAGTAAGGGCACTAGTGGCACATCAACCTTCATACAGAAATAAAAATGTAATGACATAACGACAGATAAAAATAACAGTTCACGAATTACTTGATTGCATGGACGAAAATACTTTCAACACAATCAAGTATGCATAATTGGTGAATGGTTTTTTGTGGGTTAATATTCGTTTGCAACCTAAGGTATAACCATTTTTACATTTTGCAACTTGAGCTATTTKTATTTTTATTGATTTTGCAACCTCAACTTTAAGAAATCTTTTTGTTTGTTTTTTAATTTTKCAACGGTACATTGTATGTTTGTTTACCAATTTAGCCATTCAAATAAACTCACGTAAATATTKTTATACTTTGTCCCCAAAATGGCGTAAATGCAATGACCTTTTCATAAAACAAAAGTATTGCTTAGTTYTCAATTATTCGTAAAAATTCAAAATTCAATATAAATTATCCATAAAATTATTATATAATGAATTATCCACAAATTTACATTTAAATTGTTAAAATATCATTATTAACCACATGAGACGTTTGTTCGWCCATTCCGTCTCACAATCAGGCTCATGTCTCATGCAAGGTGATTCGGGCTGCTTAATTTCTAATAATWATATATAAKAATGGTTGCAAATCAAATATTAATAATAATAACAAGACCGGAAGTTAAGGTTGCAAATGAAACATAAAATGGTTTGGCTAGGTTGCAAACTGTAAAAATGTCCATAGTTTAGGTGTTCAACAGGCGAGCTGAACATTTTGCTATATTCAATCCGCTGACAGGGTTTTGAATCTTCATCACGAAATTGCAAAAAAACGTTCCAGTGGTGTTAAACGACAGTATAAGTCATAGCGACCTGATGGGAACAAGTTGCGTCACTACAGAATGATATTACGACCCCAGCGACATAATGAGAACAATTCACATAACTTCAGAACAACATTGCGACCTGATAACTCTAGGTCGCACGATTGGCGACCTAATAGATTCAGGTCGCATACATTGCGAYCTAATATGATCAAGTCAAGTGAGTACTGACCTGACAGGTCTCAGCATCAGAAGTCTACAAGGAGCCTACAACACGTCGGATGACGTCAGCCCTAACATAGTACAGTCCAGTCTTCTACAGCTGTCAATGGTAATGTAGCAATGTTAGCCACAAGATCATAGTTAGCCGTTATCATATGTACTGTGTCAAATCTGACCGTAGGATCTAGGGCAACCCTAGTTTGGTATGGTGCTATAAATAGCCGTGTATTTCATTAATGTTATGTATTAAAAATATTACCCAAAAATATATGCCGTACATTCTCAGCTCGCAATAACTCACTTTTCATTATATCAGCTCGCCATGATCTCGCAGCTTTTCTTTCATGGTATCAGAGCAGGTTTGAGGGCCTGACTCTTTTTCCCTTTGCAAAATGTCTCACAATAGCTCTTCCTCCTCAACCCAAAACTCCTCACCTCTACCCCAGATCGTTTATCCCCAAAGTCAACTCATTTCAACAAAATTAGATGAAAATAATTACTTGATCTGGAGACAACAAGCCTTGACGACCATCAAAGGCTATGGTCTTGAAGTATTCATCAAGAAAGGATCTACAGATCCACCACGGTTTTTAACTGATGAAGAAAATCAGACAAATCCCCTCTTTTCCGCATGGGAAAGGCAAGATCAAATCTTAGCCTCATGGATCTTGTCCTCTCTAAGTGAGAGTATTCTTGTTCTAACTGTTGGTTTCAATACATCCGAATAAATATGGTCTTCTCTTGAGAATAATTTTGCCACACAGTCTGAAGCCAAGATAATGCAGTATAGGATAATGTTGCAGTCCTTGAGAAAGAATACATTATCTATGAAAGAGTATTTGGGAAAGATGAAATCTTGCTATGATGTCTTAGCCTCCGCAGGGAACAAGATCTCTGAAAAAGATCAGATCTTGCATGTTTTAGCTTGACTAGGAAGCGAGTATGACTCAGTATCGGTTAATGTGACGTCCAGGCCGCAACCCTACACGATAGCCGAGCTGCATGCTCTTTTGCTCAACTACGAGGCCAGATTAGAAACCAACCACAATAATACCTCGTATATCAATACTGAAGGGTCCCAGCCATCCATCAATATTACAACACTGGTAAACGCTCCAAGAGTCAACAACAATTATTAACAGAACAAAGGAAGTTCAAGAGGTTGCAGAGGAGGTAGAAATAGTTTTAGATGTGGTAGGGGAGGAAGAAGAGGTCGCGGAGCAAGGTCGAATGGAGGAGAAAGAGTTGTCTTCCAGATCTGCTATATTTCTGGACACACAACATATAGGTGATGGTATAGGAATGACAACTCCTATAGTAACATTCAATCCAACCAACAGTCAGTTCGAAACCCTTCGCTGCATATGGCACAGTTTGGGAATGCTGGAAGCGTGAGCTCGCATTCGGACTATGAAACTGATACTCTCTGGTTTCCTGACTCTGGAGCAATTGCGCACGTGACAAACAACCTCGCGAATATAAATGTGGCCTCATAATATTCTGGAGGGAACAGGCTCCAAATGGGAAAAGGAGCTGGAGTGAACATTGCCCACATTGGTAACTCTTTTCTCAAAACTCCTCTCACTTCTAAGACCTTTTTACTCAAAAATCTACTTCATGTTCCCTCAATCACTAAAAACTTGCTCAGCGTTTCCAATTTTACTCTGATAATAATGTCTTTTTTGAATTCTATCCTTCTTATTGTCTCATTAAGGATCAAACCACCAAGGCCATCTTACTCAATGGAACAGTTAAAGATTGACTATATCATTTTCATCTACATACCACCAACCGAGCTGCTTATCATCCCTCATTTGCACCACCTTTTGTCATGCGACCTGCTCAAAATTTACTCGTTTCAAGTTCTCAGAATAAAGAGCCTGTTTCTGATCTATGACATTCTAGATTAGGTCACTCTAGTCAAGATGTAATAGATAAGGCTCTGAAAAGTTGTAATATCTCTTATAACAGCATTAATAAAAGTTTATCTTTATGTTCCGCTTGTATGTTAGCAAAAAGTCACAAGCTTTCATTTCCTAATTCTCATTTTATTAGTTCCCAACCTCTTGAACTTATCCACTCCGACCTCTGGGGACCTGCCCCATTCAAATCATCAAATGATTTTCTTTACTATGTGAACTTTATCGATCATTTCAGTAGATATACATGGATTTATCTTCTCAAATCCAAATCAAAAGTTTTAGAAACCTTTATCCATTTTAAAAACCTTGTTGAAAATCAACTGAACTGCAAGATCAAAAATTTTCAATCCGATGGGGGAACTGAATATAAACCTCTTGCTAAGGTTTTTCAAGATAGTGGTATAAATCATAGAATATCTTGCCCTTATACACCATAACAGAATGGTGTATCTGAAAGGAAACATAAGCACATCGTGGAAATGAGATTGTCTCTCCTAGCTCACTCAAACCTACCTCTCAGGTTTTGGGATGATGCCTTCACTACTTCTGCCTACATTATTAACAGAGTTCCCTGCAAAACAAATCTTTATAAAACTCCTCTTGAGTATCTCTTCAATCAGCGACTTGATTATAACTTTCTTAAGGTTATTTGTTGTCTCTGCTATCCGCACATCAGACCCTATATTTCTAACAAACTTCAATACAGGTCGCTTCCATGTACTTTCCTTGGTTACAACACTCAGTATAAAGGCTACAAAATTTTGTTACCCTCTGGGAAGGGGATAATCTTCGGAAATGTTGTGTTCAGTGAGCATGAATTCCCATACAGGTCTAAACAGGTCGCATACTCTCCACATTACAGTTTGTCACCTCTACCATCCATAAACTTACCACCTCAATACCATACTCTTCCCATTCCATCCTCTCAATCAGATACACCGTCCACACCTCTGAACAATGTTCCCACATCTCAGGTCTCCCTGCCTGATTATACCCCTCTTTCCCACCAATCACCTTCGCGAAGTCACTGCAGCTCACCTCAAGGCTCTAACACTACGATTCTCCGCGTTGTTCAATTGCCGCCTCTTTCCCCTGATCGTTGTGGTCCTTCTCAACCATGTCCCTCCAAATTTCCATCACATGCTGACCAGGTCAAAAGCTAGTATTCACAAACCTAAAATACTATCTGCTGAAGTCATCAATGAGGATGATGAACCACTGAATGCTCAACAAGCTCTTCAGATTGGAGTTTGGAAACAGGCTATGCAGGCTGAATACAATGCACTAATTACAAATCGCACTTGGACTTTGGTTCCAGCATCTGAGCGGAGAGACATAATTGGTTGCAGATGGGTTTTTAAAACCAAGAGAAACACAAATGGATCAGTTGCTAGACACATCTTTCTGTGAGAGAGGAAAGAAGCCAGGAGGCTATGAGTTGATCTTGACATTTCCGACATATTCTGGACTTGTGGTTAGAAAGTTGTTATCATTAGTCAAGAATATTTTAAGACCATAGCCATTAATTGCAGCCATGATCTGTTGTTTCCAAATAATGAAATTGGATTCATTGAGCTTGATATTAATGAGCAGACTTTGAGGATATATGATAGCATTATGTTCTGCAGGGGAATGAGTGGAGTGTGAGGTAGGTGTAGTAGAGGTAGAGGCCATTGTTTATATTTAAAAGAATAAAGAAGAAAAGAGAAAAAAAAAATCAGCTTGCTATGTTAACGGAAAATTTTATTTTTGGTACACTATGTTGGCCACATTATAGAAGAGGTACGTGATGTTGGCCATCATCAAACAACGTCTATTAAGTTGGCCAATTCATCAAAAAAGGTACAAAAAAGCCCGATCGGGCTTTTTTGCTGACGTGACGTGATTCAATACTTTCTTATCATTTTTCCTTAATTTTAAATATTAAATTTGAAAAAAAAAATGGGAAAAATTTTCATTTTTGGTACATTATGTTGGACACATTCCAGAAAAAGTACGTTAAATTGGTCATTATCAAATCATATCTGCTAAGTTAATCAATTCATCAAAAATGGTACAAAAAAGATTTGACCGATTTTTTTTCTAAAGTGGTATAATTCTATATTTCTTATCAATTCTCTATAATTATACAAAATAAATTAAAAACAAAATTGTGTTTTGCTCTCCCTTTTTTTATGTTTTTCTTTTCTTTTTGCATTAATCTAATTAATAAAATTATAATCAATAAGAATTAATATAAATCATTTATAAATATAAAAATATAATACAAATATTAAAAAATATATAATAAATATAGAGAGTTCAAAATTCATTTATAATAGATTTTCTAATATATATTTTTATATATGTTTTACTATTTTTTTAAGATTCATTTTATATTCATATATTTATCTCAGAGTTTATTAATTTTGTATTAATTATAATTTTAATAATATAAAAATTATATAAATTATTATATTAACTTTATAATTTTTGAAGATTTATTTTATGTGTATATATTATCACTGGTTTTCTTATTTCTTATTCATTAAGATTTTATTTATTTGATTAAAAGAAAAGAAAATGAAGGTAAAACAAGTTTTTTTCTACAACTTAATATTTAAATAAAATAAAACTAATAAAATAATATATATTCATGCCACGTCAGGAAAAAAATTCGATCAAAATTTTTTTGAACCTTTTTTGATGAATTGGTTAACTTAGCAGATCTTATTTGATAATAGCCAATTTAATGTACATTTTCTGAATTGTGGCCAACATAGTGTACCAAAAATAAAAATTTACCCAGTTTTTTTTTTCAATTTAATATTTAAAATTAAAGAAAAGTGATAAGAAAGTATTGAATCACGCCACATCAGCAAAAAAGTCCGATCGAGCTTTTTTGTACCTTTTTTGATGAACTGGCCAACTTAATAGACGTTGTTTGATAATGGCCAACATCACGTACCTTTTTTGGAATGTGGCCAATGAAATTTTCCCATATGTTAACTGTGAAATAAGGAATGGATTTATGATATCTAATATATTTTCTGATGTGTTGTTAATAAGCAATGTTGCTCCTCTATATATAAAAGCAATGGATCATTCTAGATAAATATAAGAAAATTTTAATAACCTAGTATCCACCTTATTAGGGAATGGAATGTACTATTGCAGTACAAAAACGGCTACAAATTTGAAGCTGGCTAATTGTACTATTGCCAGTTCTGCATTACAGCCTGCATAAAGCTGTTGATCACCTGTGCACAAAGCATGATGCATCCTGTGTACTCATTTCTGGTTGCTTAGGATAAGCTACATGGAATACACATTACTGCGCAACTTTAATTTGTGGAGTGTACCTGCTAAATATATGGGCTTTGTCTTCAACCGCATTCTCTTATTGGTCCTCAGCATTCTTCACTAGTATATCTGACACATTATACATAACACATTCGGCAACAAAACAATCAAATTAGACATCAATGACTCAACTAATTGAACTTGCAATCGGGACTAAGGTTAGCGTCTTTGATCTCCAATAGATAATAGGTTTCGACAAGCACAGCAAAATCCTGGGAGCAACCTCTTGCAGAAATCAGCATAGGCGGCGGCTAAACGTTAGGTGTTCCTTGGTCGACCCGAAAAACACCTAGCCGGCGAAGATTATCGACTAGGTGTGTGATCGGTGATTAATCGGGCCTAGGTGCCAATTTATTTTTTTTTTATTTTTTTATACTCCAAATGTGAAAACGACATCTGTTTGAACTTTTTTATCCAAAAGAAAAAGAAAAGTGTAAAGGAAAAAATAAAAAAGGGCTTTATTTTTTACTTTTAAGGCAATTGATATATAATGCTAAATCAGATTATAAAATAAGTGTAATTATCAAATCAAAATATTGTTTCAGATTTGTTTGTTTCTAATGATTAGTGTACTTTGATTGTCATTATTGTTATTCAAACTAGAGTTAAAAAAATAATAATAATAATAAAATCGCACAGCTAGGCAGCTTAGACGACTAGCCTCTAGAGAATTATGCAAGAGTTGAAATTTTTTACAATTATGCTAAGTTTTCTTATTATTTTAATTAATTACATATATTTTTATATTTTTGTTTTGAATGGTTCTAATTAATTTTATCCCTTCAAATCCACCTTCAATTTTATCCCGATCTCCTCTGATATAATTTTTAATTGCAATATACAAAATAAAACTTTTTATCTCAATTTTAGTGCAAATGGAAATATACAAAATAAAATTTTTATCTTCTCAAACTGTGTTTTCAAGTGGTTGATATATAGTTTGAAATTGAAATATACAAAATAAAATTTTTATCTCCTCAAACTTTTTCAATTCGCCTGTAATTTTTTCAACTTTTTTCAATTCTCAATATTTGAGTAAACATCAATTAATTATTTGAGTGATATATCCTTCAAAACACAGAATTATTTTTCAATTACCAATATTTGATTAAACACGAATTAATTAATTGAGTGATAACAGAATTATTTTTCAATTACCAATATTTGATTAAACACGAATTAATTAATTGAGTGATATATCCTTCAGAAGCACCAAAATTTTGGGTTGATAGTGCTTTTCACGCAGCAGAGCGGCAATTGGGTTGGGTTGATAGTGCTTTTCAAGTAAACATTGAGTTGATATATAACTCAATGTGTTGTTTACAACTTTTTTTCAAGTCAGAATTTGGATTGATAGCAAAGAATTTGGATTGATAACCTCGAAACTCTTTCGGAGCAGTAACTCAGAATTGTTTACAACTTTTTCTCAAGTCAGAATTTGGATTGATAGCAAAGAATTTGGATTGATAACCTCGAAACTCTTTCGAAGTAGTAACTCAGAATTTTTCAGGTAGTATTTGGGTATAACTCGATACTACAATTTTCTTTAATTAAGAACAGAATTTTTCAGGTAGTATTTGGGTATAACTCGATACTACAATTTTCTTTAATTAAGAACCGCGTAGCGGTTTTCCATCAGAAGGGATAATTGATTCGGGGCAATTTGTTAATTTTTCTTGTATTTATAATAAATATCTTGTGAAAAAAGTATTTTTAAGTTAATTTTGTTGTTACCGTACAATTAATTTTGTTTACTTTAAAATTAGGTAGCCAGGTCAATTACCCATTATTATGCAACCTTGTTTATTACAACTCCAATTAGCTAGGCTAAATTCCAATCCAATCAGTCAGGGCCCAATAAGCCCATTTTATTCACCTGCAAATCTGGACTGAATTACAATTCAATGCCGGTCGGCCAGCCCACGCTTTATTTGACAGATCTAAGTATGTTAGTTCATTAAAAGTTTTTCAACATATAACACATTACAAAAGGCAAACACCATATCTTATTATATAGTTAATGATAATATTTTTTGAATCGGTTATCATAGTGAAAAACAAAGAAAAGTAAATAAAAACAAATGTAGTCTTTTTTTTTTTAAATAAACTTCAGAAATTTATTGATCCACTTAGAACAGGTTTGAATAAGCTTTGTAAGAGTAAGATGAGTTTATCCTATAAAACAGATCAATTAATGTCTCCATGCAGTTGTCAACCGATGTCTAATGTCTTGATAGTTGCTTGAAAAAATAAGCCCTAATAGAAAGACGAAGTCAATTGAACAGGATTTTTAATTAGCTTGAATAATAATTTGTTCTCTCTTTAAATGAACAAGTACGAAGAATGTTAAAGTTCAACTCTATGCACTTTGTTTTCAACTTTGATTGATGATTTGATTAACTTCTGGCACATCTTTTGATATGGCTATGTACTGTGCTTTATGTATACATTTATTTATTTATGTTTTGAAACTTCATTTGATCAATTTCAAATAGTTATAATTTGAACGAGTGTTATTAGTAATATAGATATGGTCTTATTATTTGACCATAATTTTTTTTGGCAAGACTCTTGTTAGGCCGGACTAACGGATTATTTATTAGGCCAAAATTTCATTCCGCTACATTATAATACAAAAATCAATACATTATAATAAAAAGTCAATACATCATAATACTAATATAAAAATCAATACATCATAATACGGGTCAGATATTTATAAAAAAACAATACTTTTGAGTAAAAAACAAATACACCATAGTTCAAAAACCAATACATTAGAGTATCGGGTCAAATGGCCTAATGGGTCATGACCCGTCAATCTGGCCTAACGCAAGTGTTTGCCTTTTTTAACTTTTTAAATACTTACCATAAGCAATATCGTGATAGTTATACTGTGTTTAAACAGAGAAAAACTCTCAAGTCTGGCTTAATTTAAAAAACAAACAAACAAAAAAAGATGGACAAAAAAAGGCACATGTTTTTTGCTGATGCAGCTTATCAAAATAATAAATAGTAAGAGTTAAACACATCACATCATTAATTTAACGAACAAAAGAGGGGAAAAGAGTTCCACATTAGGACATAAAAAAATATTTTTAGAGATAATTCAGAAGGTAAATATATCACATCATCTAATATAATCTGGAACACCCCAACTTTGCAAAACCGTTGAATGGGTGAATTACAAAGTAATTTAAAGTCAGTCTGAAGATGATGAAAATAATATTTCATCTCTTATACCACAGTATAACTGATAACCATGTAACAAACTACGTATCATAATTTTCGCAAGCACAAATCAAGCCAAGACTGCATGTAACAATCATATAATAAGAGACGAAATATCAATATCACATACGGAACCATCACATATTTAAGCGAAAATCATTCTAATTTGATGATTATAAATATTTTCAAATCAATATACATATGTGTGTGCGCGCGCGTTGTGCTGTTGTTATGCCAGTAAAGTACAATCATTTTGAGCGATTTTTAGTCGTAACCCTTAATAAATTATTGGCCTAACTTTGTTGAATAAACTATGAGGAGGGAAAGTAAGAACAATCAATTTGTATTGCTAGTTGTAGAAGTGGCCGCTATATATATGGGAAAAGAATGAGTTGTTTTCTCACTGAGCGCAAAGTGTGAATTAGTAGAAACAACCAAAATGGCACTCAACTTTTGGGTTTTAGCCGTGTTGGTTTCCACTTTGGTTGCGACTACTAATGCTCAGAGTCCACGTACATGCATACCATTACCTCCAGGTTTTTCTCAGTTACCTACACTTTTTCCGTTATTTTGCCCGTCTACACCAACACCTCCACTGCAAGTTCCAATCCCGCCCCTGCCAGGTCAACTCCCGCCCCTGCCAGCTCAACTCCCGACCCTGCCAGGTCAACTCCCGCCCCTGCCAGCTCAACTCCCATGCTTACCGTTACCTCAAATTCTTCAGCTATTTCCCCAAATAATTTCCCAAATCCCAATATTTTCCCTAATCCCAATATTCTGCCGACCTTAATCTCCATCATCAACCTCCACGCTTTTCTCCTCCATGATCACCGTTATTCCTTTCTAATGTAGCTTCAACAACCTCCATCAACTTCATTGCACTACCAATCTTCAAACTCCAAAAAATTTTTTTTTTTTTAAAATTAAAAAAGTCTCAATGATGTGTTTTTTCCTTTACATGTTCAATAATACGACCATTAGACTTACATACATCTACTAGCTAATAAGGACTCGACCTCATGCATGATCTACATGCTGTGATGCCTCCCATGTTTGGCATATTCTGGTCAATGTACTCTTACAGTTATACATAACGAATAAGATTATTGTGCGCTATCGTGGGAACAAAAACCGATTGTCTGTGTTATATATATGCTCTGTTGATATCTCATGCAACTTAGGTTTTATTTACTCATATAAACTTCAACTTTTAATAACTGGCAAAACAAGAATAGTTGAAGCTTATTGTAATATACAATGATAACGAAATTAATTAAGTTGTTTGTATTCTAGTAGATCTAATTATAAAAATATATCTGAAGATAGTAAGGGCACTAGTGGCACATCAACCTTCATACAGAAATAACAATGTAATGACATAACGACAGATAAAAATAACAGTTCACGAATTACTTGATTGCATGGACGAAAATACTTTCAACACAATCAAGTATGCATAATTGGTGAATGATTTTTTGTGGGTTAAAATTCGTTTGCAACCTAAGGTATAACCATTTTTACATTTTGCAACTTGAGCTATTTGTATTTTTATTGATTTTGCAACCTCAACTTTAAGAAATCTTTTTGTTTGTTTTTTAATTTTGCAACGGTACATTGTATGTTTGTTTACCAATTTAGCCATTCAAATAAACTCACGTAAATATTTTTATACTTTGTCCCCAAAATGGCGGTAAATGCAATGGACCTTTTCATAAAACAAAAGTATTGCTTAGTTCTCAATTATTCGTAAAAATTCAAAATTCAATATAAATTATCCATAAAATTATTATATAATGAATTATCCACAAATTTACATTTAAATTGTTAAAATATCATTATTAACCACATGAGACGTTTGTTCCGAC
>BMAC01000267.1:1131884-1150169 GCA_014905375.1 Phtheirospermum japonicum | reverse complement strand
AAGAGTATTTGGGAAAGATGAAATCTTGCTATGATGTCTTAGCCTCCGCAGGGAACAAGATCTCTGAAAAAGATCAGATCTTGCATGTTTTAGCTCGACTAGGAAGCGAGTATGACTTAGTAATGGTTAATGTGGCGTCCAGGCCGCAACCCTACACGATAGCCGAGCTGCATGCTCTTTTGCTCAGCCACGAGGCCAGATTAGAAACCAACAACAACAATACCTCGTATATCAATACGGAAGGGTCCCATCCATCCATCAATATTGCAACACAGGTCAACGCTCCAAGAGTCAACAACAATTATCAACAGAACAGAGGAAGTTCAAGAGGTTGCGGAGGAGGTAGAAATAGTTTCAGAGATGGTAGGGGAGGAAGAAGAGGTCGCGGAGCAAGGTCGAATGGATGAGAAAGAGTTGTCTTCCAGATCTGCTATATTTCTGGACACATAGCATATAGGTGTTGGTATAGGAACGACAACTCCTATAGTAACACTCAATCCAACCACCAGTCAGTTCGAAATCCTTCGCTGCAAATGGCACAGTTTGGGAATGCTGGAAGCGTGAGCTCGTATTCGGATTATGACACTGATACTCTCTGGTTTCCTGACTCTGGAGCAACTGCGCACGTGACAAACGACCTCGCGAATCTAAATGTGGCCTCAAAATATTCTGGAGGGAACAGGCTCCAAATGGGAAAAGGAGCTGGAGTGAACATTGCCCACATTGGTAACTCTTTTCTCAAAACTCCTCTTGTGTGTCTCTTCAATTAGCGACCTGATTACAACTTTCTTAAGGTTTTTGGTTGTCTCTGTTATCCACACATCAGACCCTATAATTCTCATAAATTTCAATATAGGTCGCTTCCATGTACTTTCCTTGGTTACAACACTCAGTATAAAGGCTACAAAATTCTGTACCCTCTGGGAAGGTGATAATGTCCAGAAATGTTGTGTTCAGTGAGCATGAATTCCCATACAGGTCTAAACAGGTCGCTTACTCTCCACACTACAGTTTGTCACCTCTACCACCTATACACTCACCACCTCAATACCATACTCTTCCCATTCCATCCTCTCAATCAGATACACCGTCCACACCTCTGAACAATGTCCCCACATGTCAGATCTCCCTTCCTGATTATGCCCCTCTTTCCCACCAATCACCTCCGCGAAGTCACTGCAGCTCACCTCAAGGCTCTAACACTACGATTACCCTCGTTGTTCAATTGCCGCCTCTTTCCCCTGATCGTTGTGGTCCTTCTCAACCATGTCCCTCAAGATTTCCATCCCATGCTGACCAGGTCGAATGCTGGTATTCACAAACCTAAAATAATATCTGCCGAAGTCATCAATGAGGATGATGAACCACCGAATGCTCAACAATCTCTTCAGATTGGAGTTTGGAAACAGGCTATGCAGGCTGAATACAATGCACTAATTACAAATCGCACTTGGACTTTGGTTCCAGAGTCTGAGGGGAGAAACATAATTGGTTGCAGATGGGTTTTTAAATCCAAGAGAAACAAGAAATGGATCAGTTGCTAGATACAAAGTACGTTTGGTTGCTCAAAGTTTCTATCAGCGAGCTGATTTTGATTTTTCTGAAACGTTCAGCCCAGTTGTCAAGCCAACAACGATAAGGATAATCTTAAGCATTGTTGTTTCATTTGGATGGGATGTCAAGTATTTTGATATTAATAATGCATTCCTGCATGGCGACCTGCAGGAAGTGATTTACATGAAACAGCCTCCCGGTTTTGAACAAAAAGACAAACAACTTGTATGCAGGCTCACCAAAGCTATTTATGGGCTTAAACAAGCCTCTAGAGCATGGTTCGTCAAGATTCAAGGAATACTCCAAGGTCTTGGATTTACAGGTTCAAAAGTTGATGCTTTTCTTTTTAACAGGTTAAAGAATGGGTCAATAATTTATTTCCTCATCTATGTGGATGACATACTAATCACAGGAAGCGATGAGAATGAGGTCTCTTCGGTAGTTGCCAACTTGAAGAAGGTTCTATCACTGAAGGAACTGGGCAATGTTAAACAGCTTTTGGAAATCTATTTTACCTCATCCGTTGATGAAATGCATTTAAGTCAAGGGCAATACATAAGAGACCTTCTCAAGAGAGCTAATATGCTATCATTTAAGCTGGTTCCACTCCAATGATTACTTCAAACAACCTATCCAGATTCAAGGGGATCAGCGCGGGCATAAATCCTACTCTTTACAGGAGTCTAGTCGGAGGTCTACAATATGTCACTATTACGCGACATGAAATATCCTTCAGTGTTAACAAAGTTAGTCAATTCATGGCTAACCCCCTAAAAAACGAGCTGGCGAGCACTGAAGCGAATTCTGAGATATTTGGCAGGCACTATTGATCATGGATTAAGAATAACAAAAGCTCCAAATTTTTATCTGACTGGTTTTTCTGACTCTGATTGGACTGCCGACCTCGATGATAGGAAGTCTATTAGTGGTTCATGTGTCTATCTTGGGAATAATCTTGTATCATGGAGTTCAAAGAAACATAGTTTTGTGTCGAGATCAAGCACTGAGGTAAAATACATAAGTTTGGCGAACATTCCGGCAGAAGTGACCTAGATAGGCTATCTGCTCAAGGAATTAAAACTGGATCAGCTCGCACGCCTACCGTATGTGTACATAATCTGAGCATGATTGCTCTGGCATCAAATCCTGTCCTACATGCAAGAACCAAGCACATTGAACTTGATCTCCATTTTAATAGAGACAAGATTCTTTCACAACAGCTCGCAGTACAACATATTCCTTCTTCAGAGAAGATAGCTGATATTCTGACTAAACCTTTAAGCGAGCAATTCTTCACCAAGCTCAGAGAAAGATTAAGAATCACATCCAAGATCTCGTTCGAATTGAGGGGTCGTGTTAAACGACAGTATAAGTCACAACGACGTGATGGAAACAGGTCGCGTGACTACAGAATGATATTACGACCACAACGACCTGATGAGAACAGTTCACATAACTTCAGAACGACATTGCGACCTGATAACTTCAGGTCGCACGATTGGTGACCTAATAGATTCAGGTCGCAATGTTCAGAACGGCATTGTGACCTGATAACTTCAGGTCGTACGATTGACGACCTAATAGATTCAGGTCGCATACATTGCGACCTAATATGATCAAGTCAAGTGAGTGATGACCTGACAAGTCTCAGCATCATAAGTTTACATGGAGCCTACAACACGTTGGATGACGTCAACCCTAATATAGTACAGTCCAGTCTGCTACAGCTGTCAATGGTACTGTAGCAATGTTAGCCACAAGATCATAGCTAGCCGTTATCATATGTACTGTGTCAAATCTGACCGTATGATATAGGGCAGCCTTAGTTTGGTATGGTGCTATATATAGCTGTGTATTTCATTAATTTTTTGTATCAAGAATATAACCCTAAAATATATGCAGTACATTCTCAGCTCGCAATAACTCGTTTTTCATTAAATCAGCTCGCAATGAGCTTGCAGCTTTTCTTTCAAGTGGCTTTGACAATTTGAGCATCCTTACTTATATATAATATAATAAGTTATATACAATTAAAATTTATTATAAGATCCTAAAAATCATAAGAATAATAAAAGAGATAAAAACACACATGATCCCAATATCGAACTGTTGGTGGAACCAAAATCGTACAACCCACATTTTCAAGGCATTTAGGGGAAATGGCTGTTTAGGAACTATGACCACCCTGTGATAATCTAATCCGCACACTTTCCTTAATAAACTTCTAAATTCTTATGGATTATAAATTTTTTAGCATTTGTACTTCACGAGTTTTGCGATTTTAGTACATATCGTTTCTTCGTTGGCAACTCGGAACCATATGCTGCACGTGTTTGCAAATTTGCTACATGGCTCATCCCAAATAAGACCCAAGATTTCTGAAAATTAAACAACCACCCCAACTTCATACATTATCCAAGATTCCATATTCATAAAAGACAATGTAAATTTGTAAGTCTATGGTTAGAGCATCTCTAATGCAACAATGTTGAAAGTGAAAAAAATTGACACATGGAATAAAATTAGTTATGTGGCACATTTAATGCTTGACAGTGTCAAGAGCAGTGTTAAATTCTAGACATTACTCTTGACAATGTCTACAATTAAATATATCATCCAATTATGTTATTTCTCTCTCTTTATTTTTTCTAAAAATAAATAAAATAAATTATCACATATGTAACATTAACATTATGCATTGGAGAATTTTTTTTATAAAATGTCAATGTCATTTGCCACATATGATCAATTAACACTATTGCATTGGAGATACTCTTATAGTAAATAAGTATCAGTAAATCAATATTACTTTTGGTGTTACAACACCAAAATTAACATTAAACAGTTTTAGATTAGTAAACAGCAGTTTTAAAAACACATGTTAAAAACGATGTTACAATTTCGAAACTAACATCACACAGAGTTATAATATAAACAACATAATTATATAAAAATAGTTTGAACACAGCAATTAAAATTTCGTCCGCAAGCAAAGATGCTTACGAACTTGGGTATACAAACCCGAAAACTATATTACTTTTCTTGTTCAAGATCAAATACAAAATAATAAAAGTAATATACGAAAAACCCTAGTATCAGATTTTTAATACTAAAATACTTGTAACCTCGGTATGTTGATCTTCTTTGTTGGTTACGCAACTCCAAAAATCTTCGATTAGAATTGAGGCTCTAAGTCCTTCAAGTGCTTGTGTTCGTCTTGTCATGCTCCGTCCTGCTCGCTGCCTTTCTTCTAAAAAGTAGTGTAAAAATTGTGCCAAGTGTTGTCCTCTTCTTATCTTAAATAGACAAATCCTAGAGTCCTAAATTCTGTATACAAGAAAAATAAATCCTACACATAATTTAGAAAATTAAATAAAGTTCTAAACACAAACTAGAAAACAAAATTTAGAGTACTAATTATTTTGAGCCCAATAAAAACAAAAAAAATTATCAAAAATAAAATTCTCAACAAACGACTTACACAATCTAAACTCGGTAATTATGTACAAAATCAATTTATCGGGATATGTAATTTGAGCACTTCTTCTCATCATTAGGGGAGATAAAAATGGATTCCCATCCACACAATGTATATATTCTCTATCATTCAACGTGTACATTGGAAATCTTATAATCCTAAGAAAATGAATAAGTTTGTTCCACCTAAAATGGATTAAGCACAGACATCTTTGAACATCCACTTTTCAGGATTTGAAGTGATGGTTACAACAACAGGATCATATTCACTCCCGAATCCAGTTAGAACATGTAACACTTGATCAAAATCTTCTACTTTATGACCCGAGAATGCATGATTATCACATCAGACTTTGACTTTACTCTGATAGTCTCTCATGGATAGAGATCCCTTCTTCATGGTCCGCAACTGTATCTTATACTTCATAGTTGGGAAAATTTTATTTTTGGTACATTATGTTAATCACTTTTCAGTAAAGGTACGTGATGTTGACCAACATCAAACTACGTCTATTAAGTTGATAAATTCATCAAATATGGTACAAAAAAAGCTCAATCGGGCTTTGGTGCTTACGTGTTATTAATAAATCATTACCTATCATTTTTTATTTTAACTAAAATAATAAATGAAAATAATTTATCCTAAATACCTATTTTACCCCCACAGATGCAAAAATAAAAACTTTTAAGAGTTACTATAATTATTTTACACGGATTAATTTTTTTAATTAATATATTTAATATATTGCAATTTTCAATTATGCCTTTATACCTAATTAATTATTTATTCAATATCAAAAAATTTATTAAATAATTAATTAGGTATATCTATTTCTTTTCATCCACCTCACCCCTGTAATAAGGCGAAGACAGAGCCTTAATCCTATATATATACACTCCACTTTCAGACATTAGCTCAATCATCTCTCAGAAAAATAAGAACCAGTTCCAATTACATCAAAACAACAAAATCTTTGAGATTTGAGCCAAAAAATGAGGAGTAATTCAAATAATAGCTCAGGCGCAGCATTCAGCAAGAAGTTGAAGGAAAGAGGGCCAATCCCACAGAGAGGGCAGATAAAAATGAAAAGCGATTCGATCGCTGGTGTCCATTGTTTCGGCATCTTCGCCTCAGTATTTGGGTAAGCCTCGGAAGAAATCTCAGTACTGATCGACTCACTCACTCAATATCAAAAAATTTATTAAATAATTAATTAGGTATAAAGGCATAATTGAAAATTGCAATATATTAAATATATTAATTAAAAAAAATTAATCCATGTAAAATAATTATAGTAACTCTTAAAAGTTTTTATTTTTTCATCTTTGGGGATAAAATAGGTATTTAGGGTAAGTTATTTTCATTTATCATTTTAATTTAAATAAAAAATGATATGTAATGGTTCAATCATGCCACGTAAGCATCAAAGTTCGATTGGGCTTTTTTCGTACCATATTTGATGAATTTGTCAACTTAATAGACGTAGTTTGATGCTGGCCAACATCACGTACTTTTTATGGAAAGTTGCCAACATAATGTAACAAAAATGAAATTTTCCTCTTCATGGTGGTTTTTGCACCTTTCTAATGCTTTCCACATTTCATGACTACTTGTGAGTCCAAACATGAGGATAAGAGTACTCTGTGATGAGGAGGATAATAGCCATGAAGCTAATAATTGTTATTGCCCTTGATAGGCTTGAAATTCTGGATTTAACACGACGAAACCATCCTGGTTCTTAATAAACTTTGAAGGAAATTTTGTTGTACCATGAAGAAAGGATTCGAGCCCGACTGTAACATCAACTGGAATCTACTGCTTCCAAATGAGATAAATATTTTCATTTAATTTATTAAAAATGAGTTGATGCTAAGGCTAAGCCAAAGCATTTAGAGAAAAGGTAGATATCTGACTAATGGGATTTGTTAAAGAAGATGCAGCAGTAGGTGCACCTTGTGCACCCTCTGCAGTTATTCTTTAAGTGAAGACGAGCAATAAATGGAACATAGTCAGAACCTAGCCTACTCTGATACCATGACAGAAAGCAACACAACACAGACAATGTAGAAAGAAAAGGACAAACTATATTTTAAAAGGTTTAACATTATTTTCTATATTGCAAAGGCTGTATATCTAATTATATTAAATAGACTGCAAGCTCTAGAGGAGGTGCTCAGCCTCCATCCCAAACATGTGATGTTACAGCCATTGATCTACACAGACATACATATGATTCAAAATATATAGTTGTGATCCAATAGTACAAGGATCCGTTGAATGAGCTGCATTGTGGAACACTATGAACTGCAATGCTAAATGTATAAGTGATCTGATGTGATGTGATAGGAATTTTATTCCTATCTGTTTTAATTAATTGGATTAATTAATT
Organism: Phtheirospermum japonicum; assembly: GCA_014905375.1. Taxonomy (NCBI): domain Eukaryota; kingdom Viridiplantae; phylum Streptophyta; class Magnoliopsida; order Lamiales; family Orobanchaceae; genus Phtheirospermum; species Phtheirospermum japonicum. Next base: position 1,142,748 of record BMAC01000267.1, on the reverse strand, counting down.
TATTTGCCTTTCTAGACTTATTAGTATTTTAGGACTCTTTTATTTATGTATATATTTATTTTGTAAGTTAAGGTAAGAATCCTTTAGTGGTAGGAAAGTGTATTTTCATAATTATCTTATTCCTTAAATATCAAGATATTGATTAATTCTCTTTTGATATTTTAGGACTCTTCTAAAAAGATGAAGATATATTTGTGTATATTTATCTAAGGACTTGGACTTCACATGGACACTTTTAGAGAAAACAGAAATAATCACCGTGAAGGGAGTAAAGTTGCAGTCGTTCATTCTGTTCATAATCTTCAACTTTTGTTTGATCAACTTGAAAATTTTACGGACGACACTGTACTGATTAAAATTGATCTACTCGTTCAGGAGTTTTTCATATATTACTAGATGTTATATTATTTTAATATCTTATGTAAAACAACTACACAGTCTTCTAGTAATATATTTTCCATCCTGAGGTCACGACCTATGAGTTTTTAACTCCCAGACAAATTTAAATTTTGTGTTCTTATTATTTCCGCTGTGTGTGTTACTGAATGTTAGTACTGGTATTCCAACATCTCAACTAATATTTAGTCTCTAATTATTTTTATTCTAATATTCGTGGCCTTCAAAACTTTTAATTGGCATCAAGAGCAGTCACTTGACGATACTATGTGCTGATCTTTTTTTATTCTGTGTAGGAAAGCTATGGATACTATGATGAATGTTGTAATTCGACCACCAATTCTCGATTGGACCAACTATGCGATCTGTACGGTGAGGATACGTGCCTATATTAAGACCATGAATGAAAGATCATGGCGTGCGATATTAGTTGGTTGGGAGGCTCCTAGGTGTGATGATTCATATGGTGACATCATCTTTAAAATCAAGATTGATTGGATGGCTGATGAACTAGTTGTTTCAAAAGCAAATACCAAAGCCTTGAACGCTCTTTATAACTTTGTGGATGTCTCTCTATTCAGAATCATCTCGAATCTCCCGACTACAAAAGAAACTTGGGACGCATTACAACTCTTCTCTGAAGGACTCAAAGGAGTTCAATGAATATTACTGAGAATGCTTGCAACTCATTTTGAAGTTCTAAAATGGAGGAAAGTGAAACTGTTGCTGAATACAGTGCCAAGTTCCTTGACATTGCAAACAAATGCCAGTCGTTAGGTGCAACTATCTCTAATGAAATACTTCTGAGAAAATTATTGTGTTCTGTTACTGAGAGATTCAACATGTAGATAACGACTATTGAAGAAGCCAAAGATACCTCAACCATGAGCCTTAATGAGCTTGTGAGTTCCTTGAAGACTTATGCGATGGAACTTCAGGTCAAGAAACCTAAGAGAAGAAGGATTGCTAATCTCCACTCGTGCTATTGAAGCTGAAGAGTTTGATCTTGCAGCCCTTACACGTGAAGATGAGACTGCTGAGTTGGATGATGATGGAACCACACTTTTCACACGAAAGTTAAGTGATTTGCTAAAGAAAAAGAATAATTTGAGGTTGCTAAAGAAAAAGAATAATTTGAGGAAGTCATTCAGCCTATACAAAAAATCTCCTTAGATACTTCCCCTCCAAGAACAATTAGTCAATCCACTCATGTAAATAAGTTTCAAAGAAGGGATGTAACTCCCACAACTGCAATATCTGAAGACCGAAATCAGAACAGCAGTAAGGTACTGGATAATGTCCAATGTCAGGAATCTAAAGGGTTTGGACATTACAAATATGAGTGTGCCAACATCAAGCGCAAGAGAAACCTAGTAGCTATGAGTGATGGAGAAGATGACGATGAGACCCAAGAAACTAAAGAAGTTGCTGCCATGACTGCCCGTGTTGTCTAGAATGACAACAAAAATGTTACCGATATTTGGTGTCTTAACACTTCTACTACCGAAGAAACTGATGATACTGAAGATTTTGGTGCTGCCTATGAAGAGCTTTATGAGAGCTGTTCTAAACTAGTTCACAGAGTAAACATTATTATTAAGGAGAATAAGAGATTGACTCGTACAGATAAAGAACAACTGGTAGTAATCTTGCGCCTGGAAGCTCTACTGACAAAACGTGAAGAAGAATTGGACAAGACAAGATTGGAACTCTCAAGTGCATTTCTAACTCTGAAGAAACTAAACTCAAGAACGATGAAATTTGAGGAGATCTTGTCAATTAGATCTAGACTAAAAAATGGCATAGGCTTCAAGGCTCCTGTGTTTGTTAAAAGAACTAAATGACGATGACGTAGTTATGTCTATCACCATTGCTTAGAACCTGGATATATCAGACCCTTCTTAAAAAAATTTAAGATGGAAAGGAATCGTGCGTTTAAAGGTAAGGCAATGTCAGTCAACTCAAGCACCAGCTTCTAGACCAACACCGCTTCAAAATCTAAGTTGGTGTGGGTAAGAAAATCTGATACTCAAATAAACGTAATTTATACCTCACTTAAGATGAATGTTATAGGTTTGTGGTATTTCAAAGTGGATGCTCCTGACACATGATTGAAAGAGTTGACTACTTGTCTAATGTTGTTAAACACAATGGTGGTAAAGTCAAATATGGTGGCAGTGCCCATCGAAAGATCATTGGGAAAGGCACTCTGAATGTTGAAGGTTTACCTAGGCTCCAAAACATGCTCCTTGTGGATGGATTAACTTCTAATATAATTAGCATCAGTCAACTTTGATGATGATCTTTGAGTAAAGTTTGATCGAGACTCATGCGAGGTTCTTGATAAATCTGATAAGTGAATATTGAAAGTGTAATTTTAATGGTGATGAATATATCAAGGAGTTCTATGGCTCGATATTATCGAAATTTAATTATTTGTGTGAATCGATGTGTTTTTATCTTTTGGAATATAAATGAAAACGTAAATAAAATGAAAACTATGAAAATAAACTAACTAAACTACACTAAGGAATGTAATGCAAGTTGGTCGGATGCCTCGGTCGTGTGCCTTAATTGAAATAGCAAGCAAGAATGAAAATATGCAAGTAAAAGCAAAGTTTCACCAAGTATAAATAATGCAAATTAACAAAAATTGAAAGCACCAATAGAAAGAGCAATAAAATTTGACGTGAAAGTTTAAAATTTTTCAAAAACTATCGAGAAACGAATAGTAGATCTAAGATTCAACATGAAACTATGCACGAAAATTTAATTCAAAATAAAGCATATGAAAAACTCAAAATAAAAATGATCCAAGTCTCGATATATGGTCTAGACGTGTCACTCATCTAGATTTCATGGACGATTCACAAGACAAGAAATCAAAGAGCTAAGGCAAAAAGCATAAATTGAAGAACAAGCATGAAATTGAATAACAAGCATGAAAATAAAGGAAAGCTTACTTTCATTAAAGGGAAGGAGTAACAAGCTTAAATTAAATTGCAACAAACTAATATCCAAGGGAGTAATTGAATTCTTCTTAGGCTTACAAACCCAAGGCAAAGCTTGAAAGTTAAATCTAAAACCTAAGAGAGAGAAAATTCATCTAGAAATTAAGGGAAAAAAAGCCCACGCACATGCAAAAGTTGGGGGTTGAATGGATGCCTCCTTAAGGTCAAGACGTGGGGTTTATATAGTTGTTTGTAGGGGCAAAATCATCAAAATGCAATAATTCCCGGACTTGCAGTCGATCGACTGCAGCTCCGTTGATCGACTGGTGGTCAGTCGATCGACTGCTATGTCAAATCCGTGTCCATCTACCGTTCTTCAGTCGATTTCGGAGCTTTCAGTCGATCTGTGGTCAGTCGATCCTCAGTCAAGTAGTCGATTGACTGACCTTCCTCAAAGTGGTTTGGCTACTGCCGAGCAGTCGATTTTGGAGCTTACAGTTGATCCGTGGCCAGTCGATCGGGCAATCGACTGGGAGCTCTTCAGTCGATCCGAGCTACCTTCAGCTCAGATATCTCGTTTCGGCACGAATTTTGGGCCTTAATGCCTTAACTCGAACCTAGGCGTAAGCCAGCACGTCTTGGATCAAATTTAATTCTTTGAGCCACCTACAAAATAAGAATTTTAAACGTAAAATCCCCAAGAATCGCACAAATACCAACATCGGATAAATGAAGCTTAAACGTTAAAATAAGAAAATAACTTAAAAAACTAACGAAACACGACTCAAAACTACTAAAAAAACTCTAAACCCTAATTAAAAACATGGGAAAAATACCACAATTACATGCAAAACAACCACCCCACACTTATCGGCTTGTTCGTCCTCGTACAACGAAAAGAATCGAGAATGTACATGCAATGAACATTATGTAAGAAGAGAAACCCTTGTGCTTATCCTAATTAATATGATGGGAGTATTAACATAAACTCGTTATCGCTAAGCATTGCTCGTATTACCCTTTTCTCAAATGAAAACCAAATCGATGAATTCCTGACAAATGGAATTTTTAAGGGTGTTCGCTCAATTCGCTCAAGTGTTTGTTATATGGAACGTGTGTACGCTCAAATCGGACAATGCATGCACCTCGTTAAGATTTCACAAAATGGAAACTCAAAATTACCCATTGTACATGACCAAACAAGAATCGAAGGAGGTCTTTATTTCGTGTTGTAATGTTAGCTTTTTCGTGAGGTATGGAATATTTGTGATATAGTGGCTAACACACGTTCAAACGTGATCAATAACAAACGAAATCCTAACTTCTAAAGTCCGAAGCGTAAAAATCGCGTCACCCTTCCTCAAATCACCAAACTTTCGTTCGAAACCCTTTCGTACATTTACACACCTTCCGACTTTATTTCACAACACTTAGAAGCTTTTTGAATTTGCTTCTTTTTACTAAATTTAGCCCTTTTTAAATATTAGACTTTTTACTTGAACGCACGCTTTATCACTTTTCGTGATTTTTGTTAGAGTATTATTCTTCTTTAATTTTTTTCGTTTTTTTTTTGTATAAGCAACTCAAAACCTGAAACCCACAATTGATTTTCCACACATTTCTCGTCTACTAATCATACACTCTTACCGCATAATTTATGAAGATATAAGATCTAAAATTGAGCTCGGCTAACAAGAAACAGGACATAGGCTCAATGAGGCTCATTTTGGATTTTTAAGTAGCTTATATATTTGGATATGCCGGAATAAGGGTGACATATGTGCCTCGAGGTCATTTCCTAATTTAATCATGTACGAGCAAAATCAAGCCACCTCAATGCAATTTTAAAATGAAAGCAAAGCCGATAATTCACACAAGGCTACTCACTAATTTCCACCGAGTTTTGGAAACAAAATCAAAAAAGATTTTAGAGCTTTGCAATATTTTCACGAGCAAATGTTGATTATATATATATATAGGGGGGTTTTGGATGAAGCACAAAAATTCAACTCCTTACACAAGAGGGCATAAACATGTAAAAATCCGACAAGTAAACTATTCAAACCTCTAAGTATATGGTGATTTCTTAACAATGTAATGACGAAAATGACTCAACTACATAAATGCGCAATTATTAAGCGTCACTTCGCCAAGAATGCGTCTCTTTGCCAAGGCTCGAGTTAAGAAAGACAAATCATGCTTTGTAAAACCCGGACCCTAACTACCTACCCACCCCACACTTAAACCATGCAATGCCCTCATTGCATTTTAATAAAAATCAAGTTAAAAGGGGGGGTGAAATAGAAACTTCCTTAACCGAGCGAGTTTGGGTCGAGCTCGGTGGGGTCCTCTTAAGCGCCTAATCAATCCAGACAAAAACTGAGCATGGCTCGTGTCTCCCGGATCCATGAACGCTATTAGCTTATCAAATAGGCAAAGGTTAGAGTCGGAAAGCAAAACCTTAAAAGAGAAAATCACACAAAGTCAAAAACACGAGAAAATATGTACATAAGCCAAAACAAAATGAAACTAAATAAGGGTGAAAAAGAACCAAAAGACAACAAAATATATTTTTTTTTAATTTTCCCAATTTTTTTGAATGTTTTTGGATTTTTGTAATAAGAAAGAAAAAAAGGTAAGAAATGTATAAATAAAAGAAATAACGAAAAGAACATGGGTTGCCTCCCAAGAAGCGCTTGTTTTACGTCACTAGCTTGACGAACTCCCATTTTCATCATGAAGAAGTCGAGGCGGGAGGATCCACCAAAGCGATCAATTCCTCGTCGGGAGGCAAGATGAATCTGTGACGGTAGGGCTTGACCCGATGGCCATTGACTTGAAATCGCTCTTGAGTCTTGGAGTTGATAAAGGTTATCGCCCCACTTGGGTTGACATCGTCAATTGTATAGGGTCCCATCCATTTGAATTTTAACTTGCTGGGGTTGAGGGTCAAGCAGGAATTGTAGAGAAAAACGTGCATACCAATTTCAAGCTTCTTCGGAATTAACCTTTCGTAATTAATTTGCTTCGTCCTTTCTTTATAAATACGAGCATTGTCATATTGAACATTCCGAAGCTCATCCAACTCCACCATTTGCAACATCCTTTAAAGATCGGCCTCCTTCAAATCAATGTTAACGGCTCTCATTGCCCAAAAAGCCTTATGCTCAATATCAACGGGTAAGTGACAAGACTTCCCAAACGCCAAATGATAAGGGCTCGTGCCTAGAACCGTCTTATAAGTCATCCGAACTTTCTCAACCAATCCTTTTGATTAGGTTGCACCGTCTTCTCAAGAACACTCTTCACTTGTTTGTTACTTGTCTCGACTTGCCCCGAAGTTTGGGGATTATATGGCGTAGCTATTTTATGTTTGATCCCATAGATCCTCATGAGTCTCTCAAATAGCTTATTGCAAAAATGGCTACCACCATCACTTATTATCACTCTCGGGAAGCCAAAACGAGCACATATTTTCTCTCTTACGAACTTGACAACCACCTCGGCATTATGTTTGGTTGTGGGAATGGCCTCGACCCATTTGAAACATAGTCAACCCCCACAAGAATGTACTCATAACCATCAACCGACTTGGGAAACAGCCCCATGAAGTCAATTCCCCATACTTCGAAGATCTCAAACACCAAATTTCCCACCAAGGGCATTTCATTCCTCTTCAAGATACTCCCCGTCCGTTGGCATTTATCGAATGTTTGAACGTGGACTTGAGCATCATAATGTAGCGACGGCCAATAGAAACCCGCACTCAAAATCTTAAGGGCTGTTTCTCTTCCTCCAAAGTGGCCCCCGGTTTGGTGACTGTGATAAAAAGTCAAGAGATCTAGTATTTCATCATCGAGGACACACCTTCTAATCATCCAAGTAGTTCGCATAATCGGCATACCATGGCGCTTGAGCCACTTCCAACAAGTTTTTGTGAGGTAATTTTTCGCTTATTGCTATCCCTTCCCCTCCCTCCGTTACCAACCTTGAAAGGTGATCGGCTACCGCATTTTCGCACCCCTTACGATCCTTAATCTCAATATCGAATTCTTGAAGAAATAAGATCCAACGGATGAGGCGGGGTTTTGTTTGAGGTTTGGAGAAAAAATTAGCGCAATGCGGCATGATCACTATGTACCACGACTCGTGATCCAATAATGTAAGACCGAAACTTCTCTAGAGAAAAGATCATGGCCAAGAGCTCTCTCTCTCTCTCTCTCTATTGTTGTATAATTATTTTAGGCATCGTTGAGCATCAAACTCCCATAGTACACCACCCTCAATAACTTTTCAACTCTTTGGCCAAGGACGGCCCCCACCGCTTCACTCGAGGCATCGTACATAATTTCGAAGGGCAAGCTCCAATCGGGAGCTACTACGATGGGGGCGGACACAAGACTCTTCTTAATCGCCAAGAAAGCGTACTCATAAGCTTTGCTAAATTCGAATGGGACATCATTACTTAATAACCGGCACAAAGGGCGGGTGATTTTTGAGAAGTCTTTTAGAAATCGACGATAAAATCCAGCATGCCCAAGAAAACTAATCACGTCTTTCACATTGAGGGGAAGGGGTAGCTTTTCGATAACTTCAAATTTGGCCTTGTCCACCTCAATCCCACGCTCCAAGATCACATGCCCAAGAACTAGGCCACTCCAAACCATGAAATGACTCTTTTCCCAACTCAAGGTCAAGCTTGTCTCTTCACATCAGGCTAGTACCTCTTCAAGATTATTCAAGCATTCATCAAACGAGTCCCCATAAACGGAGAATTCATCCATGAAGACTTCAAGGAATTTATCGATCATATCGGAGAATATTGAGAGCATACACCTTTGGAACATCCCCGAGGCATTGCATAGCCCAAATGGGATCCGTCAAAAGATAAACGTCCCAAACGAGCAAGTGAAAGTTATCTTGGCTCGATCGTCGGGTGGAATTGTGGTTTTGAAGTGACCCGACGGCTCATCCAAAAAACAAAAGGAGTAATGGTCGGTTAGCTTGTCCATCATGTGGTCGATAAATGGGGGAGGGAAACGATCTTTCTTGGTGGCCGCATGAAACTTCTTAAACTCGATTAACATCCTCCAAGAAAATTCTATGCATGCACGTCGAAGGGCTAGCGTCCTTATTAACTCTGGGTCTCCAACCAATAGCACCCTTACAAATTTTAAGTTCTTCAATCGACCCCTCCTCTTCCTTTCGGTCTGAATTTGCAAAGATGATAATCGGCTTGCTCTTCTCTTCCAAAAACACATATTTGAGGTGAGATGGAGAGGCTTTAGCTCGGGCTTGTGCCTCCTCTCGACCTTGTCGGGGGCTAACTCGAATAAATCAATCACTACTTCAAGGTATTTGTCAAATTTTGCAATCGGTTCGACGACTCGTTTCTCATCAATAAACTCCACCCCCCCCCCCCCCCCACCCCCAAAATTTTGGTCGTTTCCCTCAACGACACTTACACAAGCGCTCTCACACAAATTGGTTGCACATTGGGAGGTACAAAAGACTCATTTCCATGATTAAAGACCTCATTATCCACAAAAACAGCTCTAGTATCATCCTCCTGCTCAATAAACTCAATGCACTCATCTGCCATGAAAAATTGCTCGACTAAATCTTGGATCTCATCAATGAGTAGGCAATCCGCATGATAAATACTTCATGGAATCGACGGCAAGTTGGTCATAGAAAATGTGACTGATTCACCCGCGATGGACAATGTGAGATTCTTTTGTCCAACGTCAATTAAGCATTGTGTGGTGGCCATAAAGGGGCGACCAAGCAAAATGGTAAGCTAGGCACCATTATTAGATACCATGCCAACATCGAGGATAACAAAACCTACCAGGACAACGAGCCCTCCAAACTTGACGAGCACAACTTTAATAACCCCCTTAGGATATCGAATGGACTGATTGGCCAATTGTAAGCATATCCGCGTCTCTTGCAAGGGTGCTAACTCCAAATGCTCATAAATCGAAGACGGCATCAAATTAATACCCGCCCCAAAATCAAGCATACCATTTGTGACTTTTCCATTTTCGAGCATGATATCGATATAAAATGAGTCGGGATCCGCCTTCTGGAGAGCCAAAATTGAAGGGTCACAAACCACGCTCGCCTCTTTAGATAGCACAACTTTCTCATTTGTAGCGCTCATGAGCTTCTTGGAGGAAAGTTCCTTGAAGAATTTAGAGTAAGCGGGCATATCCCGGATGTCATCCAACAATGGGAGAGTCACTACAAAAAAACAGCAAATTTACGAGAGATTTTCCGAGGGAACAGAATTCCCTCGGAATTTTTCGAGGGAACACCGAGGGAAATAAAAATCCCTCGGTTTTTTCCGAGGAAATTACATTCCCTCGGAAAATCCCTCAAAAATCAGGGCGCCAAATGTTCCCGCCATATTTACCGAACGAAGAAACGAGGGATGACCGACGGGTGGTTTTCCGAGGGAAGTAGTCCCTCGGAAAACCGAGGGATATTTGATTCCCTCGGTTTCATTTATTATTTTTTAAAAAAATTAATTAAACTTCCGAGGGAATATAATATCCCTCAGAATTATTTCGAGGGATAACGGATTCCCTCGGAATTATTCCGAGGGAAATTGTATTCCCTCGGAAATTTAATTAATTTTTTTAAAAAAATTAAAAAAAATTAAAATCGTAAAAAATAGAAAAAAATAATAAAAAAYAGGATTTATTTCCGGGACGCTTAGACGCACCCCTCCCCGTCCTGGTCGTGATTTTTTGGGTTTTGTTTCTATTTTTTACTATTTTTTGGATTTTTTTTCTATTTTGTTATTTAACAAATAGGCATGGTAATTTTATATGCTTCTCCTCACCGTCCGTACAAGTTTGGACGCTTCTCTCTCCTCAAAACTGCTTCTCCACCAATCAACTCAACGTAAGTTTGTATGCTTTCGTTGTCGGTTCAATATTATTGCAACTATATAGGGTTAAATTATTATTATTAGTCATGTGAAAATCACAAATTGCCAAAAAAAAAAAAAACAGAATAGCATATTTTGTATATAAATAAATAAATCTTATTTTAGCCTCTTAAATTATTAAAGATCGATTTTGCTTATAATGGAATTATAAAACGAAAATCCCGAAAAAATAGTAAAAAATAGAAACAAAACTCGAGAAATTACGACCGGGGCGGGGAGGGGTGCGCCTCGGCGACCCGGAAATAACCCCTATTTTTTTCTATTTTTTTCTATTTTTTTTATTTTTTAATTTCCGAGGATAAAATCCCTCGGAATTCCGAGGGATTTTGAATTCCCTCGGAAATGTCAAAAATAAAAAAAAATCCAAATAAATAGAAAAAAATAGAAAAATCGTAAAAATGAAACCGATCCTATCATCTTAGGCACGTGGGGTGTTTTGACCCCAAATTCGATCTTAAAATACCAACGAGCATGTGGCGTGCCCTCACGTGTCGTGGGGTTCGACCAACAGAAGAAATCCGAGCAGTGCAGCAAGAATAGGAAGAGCGAGCCTGCTGGA
>BMAC01000267.1:1099144-1126631 GCA_014905375.1 Phtheirospermum japonicum | reverse complement strand
ACAAGATACGATTGATCGATGAACTCCTTCGGTTGGAAACGTGAAGCGACGTAGCGTCGTGATTTTTGATATTGGAGGAGGTGTGCGTCTCGTCGTTGTGGAAACCACGGGGGTCGGACGTCGATCGTTTAGTGCGCGTTTTCTATTTTTTCCGGGGACTGGGATGTCGAAGCACACGGGGGGTGCTAGATCTACCATCGACTATGCCTTGGATATAGTAAGTAACGGCTATTTATAATATAATAATATATTATTTATTTGTTTAATTTTAATGTTAATTATTTGAAAATTCTATTTGAATACAGGAGCGGGAGACGGGTTCGCCGGCTACGTGCTACGATCTTTTTAAACGTACGCACCAGAAGAAAGACGGCGCGTGGATCGACACGAGATCTGCTAATATTAACGTTAGTCTCTTTTTTATTTTTAACTTATTCTTTGATTTTAACGTAAAATTTTAATAACGAGTTGTATTTCAGGAGGAGTACGAGAGACATCTGACCCAGGAGCAGGAGCGTGCGTCTTCCCAGGAGGAGAGTAACGAGGTTGACCAGGACCAGGTTTTTCTCGGCGTCGCCGGTGTGAAGAAGGGACGGCTTTACGGCACCGACGCGTATGGGAAGATAGTGGCTGCTGCGAAGGGTTTACTGAAGGGCGACTCTTCCACCTCCTCCTCATCCCAGGCTGATAGAAGACAGATCAGAGAGCTCGAGGCTCAGAGGGCGCAGCTTGAGGCGTTGCAGCAGCAGGCAGCCGAGGAAAGGCGATAGCGTGCGGAGTAGCGCCGGCAGCAGGAGGATTTTCAGGCGCGGATGAACGCCCAGATGGCTGAGATGTAAGCTCGTTTCCAGCAGCAGTTCCCCGCTCCCTATCAGCAGCAGCAGCAGTTTCCCCCTCCCCATCCATAGAACACTTTTATTTATCTAATAAACTTTGTTACTGTTTCAATCGAACGCATGTAATTCATAAATTTTCAAATATTTTTTTTATTATAATTGATTTATTTCTTTGACTTTTCTTTAATTGTTTTTTTCAATTTTTTGGGAATTTTAATAATTAAACAAGAATTAAAATTAAAACAAAAAATTAAAAATTAATAAAAAAAATTAAAAAATTAAAAATACCGAGGGAAAGTTCCCTCGAAAATTTGAAAAATCCGAGGGAATGGGACTCCCTCGGATTTCCGAGGGAAATATACTCCCTTGGATTTCTTCAATTTCCGAGGGAATAGAATCCCTCGGATTTCCGAGGGAATGGAAATCCCTCAGAATTCCGAGGGATTTTATTCCCTCGGAAATTGAAGTATTCCAAGGGAAGAGTTCCATTGGATTTCCCTCGGATTTCCGAGGGATTGTCCGGTAATGGTTTCGAGGGAAACAATCCCTCGGAATTCCCTCGGTTTCCGATTTCCGAGGAAGGTTTTTTCGAGGGAATTTTTCCCTCGGTTTAACCAAAACCGAGGGATTTTTTCTTAATTCCGAGGGAAAAATCCCTCAGAAATTCTGAGTTTTTTTGTAGTGAGTGATGTTGACATTAGACAAAGTGTTGTATAGCCTTTGGAATTTATGGTGAACAACTGCTATCAAGTTAAAAGCAATACCCCCATGTCAATTGGTTCTACCATCTGAATTCGAATTATGGCACCAAAGTATGGGACTTGTGAACTACAAGACGATGGGTAAACTGGTGAAATCCGATGTTTTAAGAGGCATTCCAAAGTTATTAATAAGAAATTCATCTGTTTGTGATGCATGTCAAAGTGGAAAGAAAAGCATAGTGTCACTGCCGGTGTTCCACACATCAACACCTCCCATTGGATGAAACATTCACTTAAGAAGCTCTTGGTTCCAGTTGAGGTAAAATGTATTCTTGGTAAGAAATTTTTGGTTGATATACTTAGTATTCAAGGATATAATGTGTCTAATAATACATACTTTATTATTTTTGTGTGCATGAGGTTTGATAATTTGTCTCTGATAATTGGGAACTCTGAAGAGGTCACTGCACTTGCTGTTGTATGAATTCCTCAGTCTGTGGATCTAGTATTTGTATCTAATTATTCTGCAGGAATAAATTTTAACAATGCCAACAGTATTACTGCTCGTGTTCCAACACATGAACTAACATCTCGGGTTCTAACTGATTCGACTGCTGAAACCTCAGAATCAAAGTTCGACCATGATGACTCTATTCTTACAGGGCTTATTGAGTCTTTTGTTCGAGATATTTTTTCAAGGATGAGGAAGAATCATTCTTTTCATTTAATCGAGGCTCTGATTGTGAGAAATACTTGCAAGATTCAAATGAACTTCAGATGGTAAATATGGTATGTGCAACATCTTGCTGCTCTCTAATTATAACCTCTTGTCTTGTGTCTTATGAAGAGCCAAAATGGGTGGAGGATGCATTCAAGGATAAGTTCTAGATCAATGCGATGCTTGGAAAACTTCTCAAGTATGCCATGAATGATGTGTGGAACTTATTCCCAAATATAGATTTTGGCCATGTCATTGAAATTGACGAGATGGGAAACATAGTACAAAACAAGGCAAGGTTAGTGACTCAATATGTTTCAAAGGTTTAAGGTGTTGTGAATGATATAAAGAATACTATAGGGGATCATTGTGTAGGATTTAATCAAATTTTGTGGTATTACAAAGAATTAAATTATTTGTCAAAAATTGTAGCTCCTATTAGTATGTGTCTTAAGTTACACAGGGTGAATCAAATGATTAATGAGTTTGGTCTATATAGTGGTGTTTTAACTGTTCTTTGTGATAATTTAAGTGCAATTAATATCTCGAGAAATTTAGTCAAACATTCTCGCACAAAACACATAGACATTAGACATCACTTCATACGATATTTGGTCGAGAGAAATATTTTGAGTATTAAGCAAATTGGGACATGAAATCGGCCTTCTGACATATTCACCAAAGCATTAGACTTTGAGAGATTTTCCAGATTAAGGAAGTCTCTCGCTTTATATGTTGATTAAGTCAGTGTTACTTGGAATGCTGCATAAACATGCATTTTTCTCGGTGCTATCCTTTGTTATTTGATGGATGTCCTTCCATTTTATATTAGATGAAGTTTAACTAAAGTCAAATATCTTGATCAATGCGATCTCTTGAAATGATATGTAATTAATGTTGCTATAAAGTGGGGGTTCTACTCCCAGACATAAAATCCTCAAATACATTTCTTTTATAGCTTTTGACATTGTCATTAACCGAGTTAAGAATTCTTGATCCCATTGATTTTGTTGGCAAAGAATTCCATTCTAAATGTTGGCACACCAGGACTAACACTTTCTTGAAATTGAGAAAAAGCCTTATGTGATTTGTTTTTAAATGTTCCTAAGATCATTCTTTTCATACATAAAATTAGAACATGCATGTTTGGTGAAGTTTTTATTCGTATGGCTCGAATGTATATGGATAATGTGATCATAACAAGATTTTGTTTTTCTCTTGCTCAAGTGTTGGGTACAATTTGAACTCTTATGGATTGTGGTGTTATACACGGTTTTGTTGGATGAAAAGAACGAGATATTGATAGCATTTGATTTGATAAACAAGACTATAATTGATACTCTCGTCATGGATAATGTTGTTATTCCTACCCTATATATTTTCTTACCTTAGTTTACTATCTTAGTTTTTCTTTTTTGTGAGTCCTAATATTTTGGTATGGTGTTAGTGGATGGATTTGAGGGCGAGCGTTCTTTTTGTGCATATTTTTTTTAAATTTTTTTTGTTGTTTTTTTTCACTAACAGGCTAATCGTATTCTTGTGTGTTTAAGTATGGTTAAAGGTGTTTCAGGTTTTAATTTCTTTTTGGAAGATGTAAGAAGACCTCTCATTGGTTCTCATGGTGTGATTTTGATACTTTTTTCTGAAAAAACGTATGCAGTCATCTCTTTGGGTGAAAGGAGGAATGAATTGGATGTTTTTAATCCTCCATATTTAGATTTTTTAGCTCATATTTTTGGAAGGATGGGGAATTTCTTGCTCAAACAGGTGAATGAAGAAGTGAGTTCTAATGATGATGTACTGTTAGACTCACTTTTGTTGAAACTAGGCTGCTGCTCCTTCACTTGTGGTCTCCAGTCCTTTGAGCTGGTCTATTGAAGAACCTATGAGATGTGAAGCCTACTTTGGTTATGAGGAGGATGTTGGTGACAATGTTGGCATACTGGGACCAACAATTTATGTTCTTAGTATTTCTCAGGCTCATGGACCTTCTCTGGTCATACTTATTTTTTCAACATCTGTTAATCCATCATTTGAAGGCTGTACAGAGTTCGAGAACTCTGTTTTGAAGATTTTATTGCAAATCCGGCTGATTTTGATGATTCAAATAATGATATGATGTTCATGTTAATGATAAAGGTGGTGATATTGACTGCATCTACTTTAGTTCATGCAATTGAGATAAGTCTTGCCTTTTCTCCTCTTTTACTCAATTAATGCTTGGGATCTAGTTACTATCTTTTGACATTGTGGTCATTTTGATGAGAAAAGGGAGTCTCCTATTTTTAGCCAGAAGTTTGCACGCGAAGAGGTATATTCCTTTGCACCTTCTACTTTTATTAAACTCTTTGGGACTGAGGATTTTTAGGAAGGTATGTTGTGCATGACTTGAATATGGTTATACATTTTTTTGGGAAATAAGTTGCCTCGTTGTCATAAAAGGATTGATGGATCTCTGTTGAAAATGTTGTACTCAGTATTGCACGAAGTGGTTGTCTGCAACTGGGTCTCAACAACTAAAAGGGGTTTGTTATCTCATTTCCTTATCTACTCTCATCTAGTTCGTCAGTGTCTTATGGCAAGACTTTTGGTTTACGATCGATTTCCAAGTTTGTATTATATTTTATATTGAGTAAGGCATGATACTTATGGTTAAAATAATTGATGTGTCGATCGCTTCAAGTTGAGCAAGAAAACATTTACGTTCCTTGACTTTTGTGATCAACTATAAGAACTCTGAGGTCCCGATGATTGAGATGCACTTGTGATTCAAACTTTATGTACCTAAATTTAAATAATAAGTTTCTCAGGCTTAAAAGTTCACTCACAAGAGTATGAGTTTGCTTGTAGGTTGGCAAGTTGAACTGAGTCGAATCTCTCGAGGAAAACTAATCGGAGGCTCTTTCTGTGTTCGTTGTCACAAATAAGGAAATAATGAAAAGTTAATCTAAACACTTAGAATCAAGATGTTGACTTAAATGACGAACAATGAAATCAAAAACTTTGAAAAGATTTAAGAAAATGGGGGTATACGGCTCTAGAATCATCTCCACGACCACTTGGGCATTTCATCGAACACCTTACCTAGAAGTTAGGGTTGTCAATCCCAACTTGTAGATTAAGTACCCAAATTGATGGTTCTAAGTGATTCTAGGCACTAGACCCATAAGATCTAACCAACAATCATCAACATATTCAATAAGGAAAAAAACTTTTTGCCCCCCAGACTATTTCGATTTTCACAGTTTACCATATGAACTTTTTTTTGGGACAAACCACCATCTGAACTATGCGTTTTTTGCAACTTACCCCCTGAAATCAGAATTTTGGTGGTTTTGGATACCAAATTCGGTTTGTTAAGGATTTTTTTGGTAACTTCACTCCTTATTTCTAATCCTCCCCCCTTTCTCCGCCCTAATCTACCATTTCTACAATGATAACGGCACGACGATTCTTTAAGCCTCGAAATGTCGTTGCTGATCTTCTTCTCCATGGAGAGGAGGTCCATCGTGCTATTATCATTGTAGAAATGGTAGATTAGGGCGGAGATAGGGGGAGGATTAGAAATAAGGAGTGAAGTTACCAAAAAAACTTAACAAACCGGATTTGGTATCCAAAACCACCAAAATTTTGATTTCAGGGGGTAAGTTGCAAAAAACGCATAGTTCAGATGGTGGTTTGTCCCAAATAAAGTTCGTATGGTAAATTGTGAAAATCGAAATAGTCTGGGGGGGCAAAATATTTTTTTCCCTATTCAATATCATAAATCCAAAACATTCAAAAACACGATTCACCATGAAAAACTTGAAGGTAGCAACAATGGAGTTTTGAAGATCAATTATTCTAATAAGATCAATTAAACTAATAAAGCAGAGGAAGTTGAAAAGTTATTAATTAACGAAGAAGAGTAACATTATCCAAATGCGAAATTAAATTAAGAACTAATAAGTAATTAATCTAAGGTTTACTAAAACTAAGAAATTATCTAAGATCTACTAAATCAAGAGTTTGAAACGGAAGAGTAGAAGAAAGAAAACAAAGAACACTCTTGGGTTGTCAATCCAAGAGGTTCGAGGAGAAAGAAGGGGGAAAATCCTCGGTTGTAGCTGTCTCACGGTCGCTGGCTGCTT
This sequence comes from Phtheirospermum japonicum, assembly GCA_014905375.1. NCBI lineage: Eukaryota > Viridiplantae > Streptophyta > Magnoliopsida > Lamiales > Orobanchaceae > Phtheirospermum > Phtheirospermum japonicum. The sequence continues at coordinate 1,120,246 of BMAC01000267.1, read as the reverse complement.
CTCCTTTAAAGATACGGACGTAGGCCTCATCATTGTATGGGCCGAGGGCTTAAAATTCCTGAATTGGTGTTGGCACTGGGTAACCCAGTGTGGACAACATACATTGTGTCAGCAGTAACACATCAAATCAAGGCCCAATCTCGTTGAAACTCCACTCGCGGGCCCACACTCATCCATCTTAAGACCAAAGCACCTCAAAATCCTTGAAATTAACATAAAATCAATATCATAGATCAAATCATGGTAATAGAGGCTGGATATACATAAATATGAAAATATGCTCAATCTATCCAATCTACATCGAAACTAATAACAAACCTAACTAAAATACTACCCAAATATATATTTATATATAAATCAAGACAAATACATGCTAATCAACTTGGTAAGGCCTAGACTTGATAATTGTATATGCTTTGTAAATTGAAAACTTTGATCTCAAATACTTAAGGTCCTTTTTGTTCAATGCCAGATTATATTATTCATTGTTGATGAGTTCATTAGGTAAGTTTTGTGTGGTAATCAAGTTTCGTGTTTCTTGATTAGTGGTAAATTGTCTTGATTTTAGTAGGTATTTTAGTTTATTTTTCTTATTATTTTTGTTATAAATTGAGTAGTTTGAGCTTAAATTCATATATTTGTACTTCCAGCTTATTTTACCGCTTTTTGATCTAGATTGATGCAAGTAGGTGATATTTTGTTGTTTTTCACCTTATAGCTAAGTAACCGGAAGAGTTCAGCATGTTAGAGATGAATTATGATGATCGAGAGTCAAAGATCGAGCTTTCCGGCGAAGAAGTGGCAAGAATTTGAAGCTAACAATTACCTATAACATTTATTCCATCTGGAACCGTTATAGTATCATTGAAGATCAGAGGCGCTGAATTGAAGAACTAGCGATAGCCACTACAGCTATCTATAACGGTTACTTACCGCTACCTAGAACCGTTGTCGAAGTGCAGAACTACAAAAATAATGAACTAGCGATAGCTATCTATAACGGTTACCCTACTGCTACCTTATCGTTAACGCTACCGCTAAGTGCCCAGAACCGACATAAAAACTTTCCTTTTCAAGTTTTTCAAAAATCTATAAATACTACCACATAAATCCGATTTTCTAAGTTACCTAAGTTGTAGTTAGACACAATAAACTTATTCCAAGGGTTTCTAAGGCCTTTTAGGGATTGACAACCACAACGAGTGCCGAATTGTTTTTAGTTTCTCTTCAAAATTCTTAGATCTAGTTTTCTTGTTTTCTAGCTTTAGATTAAATTTAGATTAGCTTTAGATAATTTAGATTCAAGTTTGCTACAACCAAAACGTTGCAATTTCATCGTTTTAATTAGTAAGTTTTCTTTTTATTTAATTAATTCTCACGCTTTTAAATTCATGCTTGCTAGTTGAATAATTAATCTTCAACAAAACAAAAACCCCCCATGTATAATGATGAATTATATGATATTGAGATTGGTGATGATGATGTTGGGATTACTATGTTGACATTGATGAATTTGATTGGCTAGATCTAATGGGTCTAGAGCTTAGAATCGTCGTGAACTATCGATTGGGTTTATCCCAAGAGATCGTGAAGACGATTTGAAACTCTAGAACCCTTGTTTTCTTAAACTTTTCAAAACCCTTAATTTTTATTGTTCTTCATTTAAATCAATTTATTGTTTTTATGTGTTTAGATTAGGATTTTATTTTATTCTCTTATTCGTGAACAACAAACACAAAAGGAACTTCTGAGCCTAGTTTTCTTTGAGAGACGATTTGTTTCAACTTACCAACCTACACGCGATCCCGTTCTCTTGCGGGCGAGCTTTTAAGAATTTGACAAATCGTTATAAAGTAGGTGCACAAAAGCTTGAATCATTTCTCTATCAGAGGTATTAGAGAGCTGATTTGCTAGGTGTCACTGCAAAAGTTACTGATATGCCCAAAATCTTTATGTTTTTCCATTACTATACAAATCTTTCATGTTTTCACCAATTTTAGATTTTTTTTTTGTCAAATTTCCCAGATTCTATTAGAGGCTTTTCTGAAAATTGTCACCCGAGCTACTTCATCTGACAATAATGGTTTGTTAATGATCTTATATAGTAATATTATTTGAACTAGAACATTGCATTTCAATAATAATGATATGCTAGATTTTAAGGTTTTTTTTGTTTTGTTTTTTTTCTATTTTATTATAGATTTATATGACTATATTTGACAATAAGTACTGTTTCTTATCAAATAAATAGTATTTCAATAATCATTGGGACCTACATGTAGCAAGGCAAGGGAAAAAATGTTAAATCATTATATGGGTTCACATTTGCGTCGTTCATTTATGATTCTATCATTCAAATTGATTTAATTTTCATAGGCTGAATCTTCCCACCTTTTCTTACATTGAACAGATATAAACTTCATCCAGACATCCGTAAACAATTTTGGGATCAACAACAATGGCTAAAGCATATTCTTGTTAGATACACGTGGTAAGTTTCTGCAAACAATTACTTTTAAAAAAATGAAACTTATGAAAATTACGAGTAATCTGGTACATTTAAAAAAAAAAGGAATTTACCGAGGGAAAAATCCCTCGGTAATAAGCCAAAAGCCCTCGGTAATCACTATACCGAGGTAAAAACCGAGGGAAAATTCCCCTCGGTAAAACCCTCCTTGGCAAATCTTTTCGAGGGGAACGTTGCCCTCGGTAATTTTTTTCGAGGGAATTACCGAGGGTTTCTTTCTTTTGTAAATTCCCTTGGGCCGGAATATATATGCCCTCAGAAAAACCGAGGGTATATTCGCCTTCGAAAAAACTGAGGGGACATTTGACCGCGAAAACACAGAGGGGAATTATACCATCGGAAAAACCGAGGGGATATGTACCCTTGGAAAAATCGAGGGGTAATATCCCCTCAGTTTTTATATTAAAAAATAATATCTCTAAAAAAAAGGAAAAAACCGACGGCTTTTTGGCCATCAGTGTCTCCGAGGGAAATATTTCCCTCGGTTTTTCCCTTTTTTGTTTTTATTTCTAATTATTAATTTTAATTCTTGCTTATTTATTAAAATACTCCAAAATTTAAAAAAAAAAAATCATTAATAAACTGACAAATAAATAAACTAATTATTATATAAATATCTTAAAATTTACAATTATTAAATTTGTTGAAGAAAAGTGTTTAGTAAAAAAAAATTTAAAAATATAAAACAGTCCTATGACGGGGGAGGCTGCGGCGGGGGGTACTGCTGGAAATGAGCTAACAGTTCGGCCATGTGGGCGTTCATCTGCGCCTGAAATTACTGCTGCTCTCGGTGGTGCTGCTCACATAGTCGCTCAAATTCGTTGTATCACTGCTCCATCGTCTTGTGGCCTCCAACTCCTCCCTCTGGGCCGAAAGCTGTGCTTCGAGCTCTCTCAAGTGGGTCTTATCCTGATGGGAGAAGGAGGAGGAAGAAGAGCTACCTCGGAAACCCTTCGCAGCAGCCACCAACTTCCAAAACAAGCCGATGTCGTAATGCCGGCCCTTACCCGACCCGAAGATGTCGAGAAAAACAAGGTCAGGGTCAACCTCATTTTTTGGATCCTGTGAAGAAGCACGTGCGCCATCAAGACATCGCTCGTACTCCTCCTTAAATACAACTCGTTAGTAAATTCTACATTATAACCAAAGAACAAGTTAAAAATAAAAAAAAAGACTCAAATTAGTATTACTGGATCTTGCATTGATCCACGTGTTGTCATCCTTCTTGTGCATACATACAAAAACCTGGTATATAGTGGCCGACGCACCCGACTCCCGCTCCTGTATCCAAATAAAATTATCAAATAATTAACATAAAAAAATAATATATTATATTCTAAAATTACTTATGATATCATAGGAATAATCGACCATAGATCTACCCCCCCCCCCCCCCCCATACTTCGACATCCCAGTACCCAGACCAGCAGGCTCGCCTCCTCCTGTTCTTGCTGCACTGCTCGGACCTCCTCCTATTCTCGGGCTTATCCAACTCAACAGTCCAAAGAATAGTTGAAATGCATGATATATAAAATATAAATTATCTGTTGTAATGAAAAAATCTTAATTTAATAAGAAAACATAACAAAACAATTTACCTCCAAACCCCCTCTTCAACGCATGCCGTTGGTGACCACCATGAGTATCATGGTACTGCTTATACTCATTCAACCGCTTCACATACTTGTCCTGCATCGTATGGGGAGAATTTGTGTGTGTCTGCTGTAAAGTATATATGTTGTGTCCTAATAACAAATCTCCTACAAAATAAAATAATAATTACAATTCAATTGATACATGATTCTTAAGTTACAATAAATATAAATAAATCTGGACACAAATTAATAATTACATGAAACATATCCCACCAGAATTGACGAGTATCTTGAGGGACTGTCTTAAACTGCCACCATGAGGGATGGAGCTCCTTCTCCATGATCTTCCAATATATATTGGTCAGCCTGACGTCCCTGCTATGTAGCCTGTAATTGTGTTTGTGGTTATAAATATAATTCAATAACAATGATTAAAATTTTATAATTATTAATTTACTTATTTCTTCCCGATGATAAAAACAAGGTATCGCCTCTGTGGTGGGCCCAAGTCCTGTTGGGATGTACCTGCATCGGATGGTGTCAGTGTTGGTGTGGTGGTATCCGTGGTCGGCATTGAATGATCATTACTAAATTCCACTTAATCATCATCGAAATAAGCTAAATGATTAGTCGACCCCATATCTGATCGACCTAGGCTGCTGAATCCACGACCACTTGGCATCTGATAAAATTATAAGATAATACGAGCATTTTACAAAATACCAGTATATATTATATATCAATCATTTTAATAAAATCCAAATATAAAATAAATTAGTTAAAAAAAGAGAGTTTTACAATATGATAAATTTACATATATTTCACAAAACTAATCATCTGAACAGACACTTTCACTATTAAAGTTATCACCAAACTCATCTTCGTCTGTGTCTTGATCTGTATCTTGATCGGTGAGTAACTCTTATTTTGCATCATCATCTACCTCATCACCGATCAGACGCAATTTCTTCTTATCGACACAACGCCATAAGTTTGATGAGTACCCATCCAGAAATCTAAGGGATTTAACTCAATCGCACAATGCAGATTTCGACGGCTTATCAAGTGTGTAACAGGCTTTAGGACACTTTCCCGATTCGTCTGGCGCCAGCTCTGAACAATTAGAATACTCATTAAGCTCTTACCTTTATTTACGTGTCCTTGGTCTTCCCTTTGACATTCATTACCGTGTTGAAAGAATTTTCAAACACATTTTTCTCTATGTACATAACATCTCAATTGTGGCGAATTAGATTTGTCCTCCAATATGGCAAATCTCAAAAGATGCTTTGTTTTCTCCAACCAAATGTTATGGATATTTGTGCAGTAACGAGTGCTGCATCTAGTTTAGTGACTTTCAGAAGCTTCAATCTTTCTCTCTTTGCCAAAGCTTTTGTCCCTGAGGGGACGTTCGGCGGTGGAGTCTCGACAAATCTTCTTTTTTAAAAGCGTCATTTATCCTTTTGAAAATGGTGTCTGCATTTAAAGAATTTCCAATGATTGTCGAACTAGGATTGCTTCCCGCTGGACTTAAGAGTGAAGGCATCTGACCGTTCCATACAGTAAGTACAAGCTATTTTACCGGCCGTACTACATCCTGACAACATAGAATACGCAGGAAAATATCTAATTATCCACATAAGGGCTTCTCGTAATTGGAAATTTTATTTTCTAGATGTATCGTATGAGGGAGCCCTAACTGTCCACAACTGATTCAATTCGGTGAATAGCGGTTGCAGAAACACATCGAGTTTGTCTTTCGAATTCTTTGGCCCTGGTACAAGAATGTTGAGGGACATGAACTGCTCTTTCATGCACATCCACAGAGGCAAGTTGTAGGGTGTAACTATGACAGGCCATGATTAATATTGTGCGTCAAAACTTCCAAATGGTTGAAAACCATCTTTACAAAAACCCAATCTCACCTTTTGAGTTTGTAGCCGTGAAATCTGGATGAGACTGGTTGAAATGTTTCCAAGCTTCTGAGTCATGTGGGTGGAACATAACATCATCTTCAACCACGTGTTCAGCATGCCACCTCATATATTTTGTTGTAGCATTACATGCGTACAACCTCTGCGGACGAGGAGTTAATGGAAAATAGTACATCTTCTTCTATGCAACGCGAGCCTTATGTCGTTTTGTTTTTCCTTGAAAAATGGATTTAAACCGAGGTTCATTGTAAAATTTGAAGACTGTCAAAGTAAAATCGTCTCTCCAGTAGATCATACAATTATTCTTGCAACAATCTATCTTCTCAACCGATAAGCCCATACCCCTTAGAAACTTCTTACTATTGTAGAAGTTATCAAGTACGAGGTTTTATTTTGGTACAATCTCTTTGATTAATTCACTCTATTGATCATAACATTTTGGATATATGTGATTCTTTGACTTCACATTCATGAGACGGGAAACTAATGACAACTAAGTATGTCCCTCGCACCCCGAATACAATGGCTGATTTCCAGCTTTCAACATGTCGTAAAATTACTGAGCCTCAGGGTTCGACAACTCTTCCATATTGAAAACCACGTCAAAATCGAGACCAGCTGCATCTTGAACCATATTAATGTACACGTTTCATGATTCTTCAGAAGCGATGTAAGAGGGTCTTTCAGCATGAAAATTGTGATGGCGTTCAGAGGTGGCAGGTCGGCTTTCTCCGTGGTAAATCCATCTATAGTAATTCGGCTCGAATTCGTGTCTAACTAAGTGGTACTTAATCTCATTGATGTTAAGAAACCTATTATTCCTACATCTACTATGATTACAAGGACACTTTATCCTCTCTCCGTCCTTATGGGCGGAATGTGCTTGAGTAAATTCAATAAAGCTCTCGACTCCATCCACGAATTATGAGGATAAAAAGTCATTGATGATTTGTTTGTACATCCAACTATGATCGAAACTCACCCTAACATTATACGATTGTTATATTGATTTATTGAAAAATGGGCAGCATGAGGGTGGCTTGAAAATGATTGAATTTTTGCAAAGAGACCTATCCAATTCAAAAATGGGATTTTCTAGTAATACGACGTCTTAGTATACGAGTTTTTGTTGACTAAAGATTCGGCAACATCTCCCTTTAGTTCTCTAAGTACACATATATCGCAGTGCACCCGAGAACAAAAGAGAGCTACTGAGCCAAAATCTTTATAATCAACAAAAAAAAACATATAGACAAGATAAAGCCATATTATAATCACGCTCGCAAACTGTCCAAATGGACAATTTGGGATTTTGTATCGAATTCTCTATTTGATACTAAACCCCAAACGAGTCTAAGGTATATTGTTTGAGTGTAGATAGAAAGATTATATTATTGATCAATAAATGATGGTCGGTGCGGTAAACCATGTCTTCAAAAACGTGTACATTGAAGAATAAGTCACAACATGAAAATAATACCTACAAAATAAAATATATGTTAAACACAACAACCACGTTCCGATCACCACGGTATTTCAAAACCACCATCACCAACAATTTAAAATATTTTAAGACCATCATCATTTTTTAAAATAATTTTGAAAACCATTATAGGAGGGACGAAACCTCCCGGCCAGCGTCGTACTCCACGTCATCACCGACGTCTTCCCAACCAATCACAACATCAATCAATCACAATTAAACCATAATAACAAACCATAACATTAATTAACACAACAGATCACCACGTAATTTAAAAACCACCATCGCATGCACTTTAAAAGATAATTGTATAATTGAACCTTAATGAACACTAGCGAATCCTAATTGCATAATCGAACCCTAATTGAACTAACGAGTCCTAATTATATAATTATTCTTGAATTTATCCCTAATTATATAATTATTCCTAAATTAAGCCCTAATTATATAATTATTCCGAAATTAAACTCCAATTATACAGTAACCCCCAAATTAAATCCTAGTTACAAATTAAACACTAAATTAAATCATAATTACAAATTAAAATTTATATAAATCTCTAATTGAATAATTAAAACATAAACCCTAAGTTATAATCGAATTAAGCAATCAATCCTAAATTAAACCCTAATTACAAATTAAATCCTAAATTAAATTCTAATTATAAATTAAAATTTATATAAATCTCTAATTGCAAAATTAATAAATAAACCCTAAATTATAATCTAATTATACAATAAATCCAAAATTAAACTCATATTACAAATTAAACCCAAATTAAATCCTAATTACAAATTAAAACTAATATAAATCTCTAAATGCATAATTAATACATAAACCCTAAATTATACTCTAATTATACAATAAACTCTAAATTAAATCCTAACTACAAATTAAAACTTATATAAATCTCTAATTGCATAATTAATACATAAACACTAAATTATAATCTAATTATATAATAAACCCTAAATTAAATCCTAATTACAAATTAAACCCTAAATTCAGTCCTAATTATAAATTAAAACTTATATAAACCTATAATTTCATAATTAATACATAAACCCAAAATTATAATCTAATTATACAATAAACCCTAAATTAAACCATAATTACAAATTAAACCCTAATGTAAATCCTAATTACAAATTATAAATTATATAAATCTCTAAATAAATAATCAATGCATAAACCCCTAATTAAACTCAATTTATATAATAATTCAAAAAATTAAAAAAAAATCACAATAATATAAAAAAAAAAAAATCAATACTACTTACCTTGGAGGCTGGTGGCCGGAATGGCGGTTTGAGGCGGAGCGACGGTGGCAGAGCGATGGAAGTGACTTCCCTCGGTTGTGGCGGCTGCTAGTCGTCGATAGCCTGCAAATGGAGAGGCCGAGGTAAGGTTTTTTTTTTAATCTGTGCAGAGTGAAAGCAGTGGGGACGCCCGCTGTTGTTTTATGTTTGGGACCAAGGGCATAATGCGCCTCGGAAACACCTTCAGAAATTTTTGAGGACAAATGCTCCCCTCGGTTTTTCCGAGGGGAAATTATTCCCCTCAGTTTTTTAAAATTAAAAAAATTGAGAAAAATAGAAAATGCGTATTTAGCGATCAATACTCGATTCTCATGGTTCTATGATATCGTGACGCACCCCGTGCCACCTTCACAAAATCACGACGCTTCGTTGATTTGCATGTCCAACCTTACAAGTTGATCGATTGATCGTATTTTGGTCGAATTACACGATACGTGTAAACACGCACATGCACGGTGATATTTTTCAATCGAAACCGGATCAAAACCACCCCACGTGCCTAAAAATATAGGATTTATTTTATTTTTACGATTTTTCTATTTTTTCTATTTTTTTCAATTTTTTAATTTAAACAAAACCGAAGGGATTAAATTCCCATTGGAAAATTTTTGAGGGCAACTAATTCCACTCGTTTTTTCGAGGGGAAATTGTTCCCCTCAGTTTCTTAAGATTAAAAAAATAAAAGAATAGAAAACACGTATTTACCGATCAACACTCGATTCTCTTGGTTCTATGACATCGAGACGCACCTCGTGCCACCTTCATAAAATCACGACGCTTCTTCGCTTCGAGTTTCCAACCGAACAAGTTGATCGATCGATCATATCTTGATTGTTGGTCGAATTACATGACAAGTGTAAATACGCACATGCTCGGTGATATTTTTATAGCGAGACCGGGTCAAAACCACCACACGTGCGTAAAAAAACACTCGATTCTTGTGGTTCTAAGAAGCATGCTTTCTATATTCAAAAGAAAGTGTACCATGTTTTTTCTTTACTTAAGAGCTGATGGAGGATTCTCTAACTCAAGATTCTCAGTCTGCTTTATTACAAACAAGAAAAAAAGATTATTGTCTTCCACTTATAAACTGCTCATTTCGATCTTAGTTTACCAACTAAGAAATGATGACTGGTAAATTGGGAATATACAAGCATGTCTCCTTCTTCAAAGTCTTACTTTTAGATTTCCCCTCCAAGCTGGTAACGGAGCTTTCTCTATTCAAGCCATGCGATGACCGTTTAACATGAAGAATAAAAAAAGCATCAGAAACCACATTCAACTTATAATCATTTGTAGGATTAAGTTGATTTCTCATTTAAAATTAATAATAAAAAACTCTATTATTTAATATATATATATATGTATATATGTGTATATATATATATATATATATATTAAAAAATAAAAGTAATTTTAATAGGTAGATAGATTTCAATTGCCTAAAATAGTAGGATATGATTTATTTTTACGATATTATATTTTTTTTATTTTTTTCAGTTTTTTTTTTAATTTTCAAACAAACCAAGGGGACAATTTTTCCCTCAGAAATTACCAAATGAAATAAATCCCTTCGAAGATTTCTGAGGGGAAATTGTTCCCCTTGGTAATTTTCAAGGGTATATATGTCCGTTCAGTATTTCTGAGGGGTACATTCCCTCGGTAATGATACCCTCGGAATACATTCGGTATTACCTTCGGTAATAATGGTAACAAACATTGGCGCCGTATTTCTGAGGGATTTACTGAAGGGAGTAGTACCGAAGGTAAAATTCCTCGGTAATTCCTTGGAATTTCCGAGGCCAATATTTTCCTAGGTGTTCCCCTCGATAAAATACTATTTTTTTTTTGCAGTGCAACGTCGGCAAGTTCGTCGATGTCATCATTAAGTTGGAAATCAACATCCTCCAAATGGATTGCACCACGCATTTCAGCAACATCCTCTTGAAGAGATTATTCAGGCGTTCGCTCTTCTATGAAATTTATTGTTGATCTGTCCTTAATCTTACAAGTTGCCAACCAGTCGACCATGTCTCATCAAACTCGGATACGGGTAATAATAAATTTGAGTAGCTTGGGCCGCAAGTAAGAATGGCTCATAATGATCGAATCTACATTTATGATTAACGTAGACAAACTTATATTGAGAGTGCACTCTCGTGTCTGCTGGAATCAAATCAAACCACTCGCATTTGAACAAGAGTGTGCTTACAGACCCTGAATATTCAAGTTTAACAATCTCTACCAAACAACTATAATAGTCATATTCATCTTCTCCATAAGTTTATCCTTTTATATAGACCCCAATGATCGATGTAGGTCATTTTAATCCGTATGCAATCGTGTGAAATATGTATCCATTTACTTTGCAGCCATTGAATGTAGCCACACAACGCGATAGACCAAACGCTAGACTCTTAATGTAATTATTGGTTACACTATTTAAGGGATCTCAGACCTATAATATATGGCGTAAAGTCACATTATTCAAATACAAATATGTAATATATGTATATAAACAAACATAACAAAACTTGACTCACGTAGTTTTCATACCAAATAGGAAACTCATTTTTTAATTCTTCATTTAATTCTTCATCTGAAATGTTCGGTTGTTCGCATTTGATGCCCTCCGTAAAAAGGCTACATTTAACGAAGTAAAATATTGTTATAATCAATTACATCAAACTCTATGTAAAATATTATTAAAATATTGTTTATAATCAATTATACCTGCTAAAATCTTCGAGCTCATCAAAATCTTGATCTGACAACCATTTTTCTTCCTGCTACGGATGAGAAGGGTTCACCATAATTTTGAATACTGATGGAATATCATCATCGTCGTCTCTATCATTCTGAACATCTTCATTACACTTCAAGTTTGTTCTTCTAGTGGAGACTTGATCTTCAAAGTACTAAGAATTAAAAGTTAACGCCTCTTCAATTAGATAAGAATTTGCTATCGAGCCCTCGAAACTTGATTTTTTCCTCATACTATTTTTAAGTTTATGAAGATATCTTTCGAAAGGATACATCCACTTATACTGCACTGGACCAGCAGTTCTTGCCTCATAGTAAGTGGATTGACAAAGGCTCCATTGAGTCGAAAAAACTTGGGGGAAAGATCTTCTCAAGTTGGCACAAGATCAGCAGAATATATTTTTCCAAACGAGTCATATCACAAGTTTCGATAACTTTTGCACCTAGGTTTTTGAAAAACAAAACTCAACTCTGTTAGAGCTTTTCAAACTGGATTGGGGAGTAGTTCTTGAAAAGCAATTGGAATTAATCGTTGCATAAACACATGACAATCATGACTCTTCATCCCATACAATCCCAATCCTTTCATCTCAACGCAGCGTCCCAAATTTGAAGCGTACCCGTCTGGAAATGTAAGAGTCTTAACCCATTCACACAAAGCAATTTTTGACTTTTTATCGATTGTGTAAGAAGTTTTGGGATACTTTCCCGAGTCATCATCTTGAAGCGATGGACGAAAATAATAGTCATTCAGCTCATCTCTTGATTTCGACATATCTTTTATCTTCCCCTTCACATTCATCACCATATTGAACACATTATCGAACACATTCTTCTCAATATGCATAACATTTAAATTACGACAAATATATATATTAAAAAGAAATAAAAGTAATTTTAATAGGTAGATAGCTTGAAGTTACCTAAAATGATAGGATATGCTTTATTTTTATGATATTATTTTTCTTTTTAATTTTCAAACAACCGAGGGGACAATTTCCCCTCGAAAATTATCGAAGGAAATAAATCCTATCGGTAATTTCCAAGGGTAAATTGTTTCCCTTGGTAATTTCCGAGGGTATACATGTCCCTTTGGTATTTCCGAAGCATACATTCCCTCGATAATGATACCCTCAAAAAGCCTTCGATATTGCCTCGGTAATTATGGCGACAAACATTGGGGCCGTGTTTCTGAGGGATTTATCGAAGGGAGTAGTACCAAAGGTAAAATCCCTTGGTAAAAAGTACCATCGGTAATGCCCTTAGAATTTCCGAGGGCAAGATTTTCCCTGGTGTTCCCCTCGGTAAAATACTGTTTTTTGGTAGTGTCATTTTTATGCGTTTCGAATAGATTTAAGTTACCGAAATATTATGGAATATTATGCAAAACCCTGGACCCGCTGATGACCCTATCTTATACGATCAAGACGAGCACGTTTTAGCCACTGTTTGGGAGGGACATGCCTTTTTCCTACCCAATTTTATCTTCTTTTAACTTGATTTATAGTCGAATCATGCTTTAAAACTCGTAATATGTAACATAAATGAGTCACACTCAAATATCACGAGCACACTTCTAAAGCTCAACCGTTAAATAGTTCGACCATTGGATAGTTTTAAAGGATTTTAAAAGATCATAGTTATGAACTTACATGTTTTGCTATAATTATTTTTCATTGGTGATAAGTTTTTGTGTATTTTTTGGTGATATAATTAATATATTCACAATATCTATTATAGTGATTTTGGTGTATTCCTCCTTGATTAGAGTAGATTTGTCCTTATTTTTATTAGCTTCTTAGTACGTTTTTCTATTTGTTTTTGGTATAAGTTGGACGATTTAAGCATAATTCCGTATTTTTATAGTTCTGACTTATTTTACCATATTTTAATCGTAATTGATGCAAATAGGTGATATTTCGTTGTTTTCACCTTACAGCTAAGTAACCGGAAGAGTTCAGCGCGTAATAGACGAAGTTCGATGTTCAAGAATAGGAGAACGAGCTTTCCGGCGAAACGAGTAGCAAAAGATCGAGAGACGGAGACAGACGCTCTGTCGCGTCGACTGACGCGACCGTCAATGCTCCGTCGACACGAGCCATGATCCGCATCAGTCGACGCAAGGCCGACGCTACGTTCTGAAGCGTCGATTGAAAGGGCATCAGTCGATGCACCGTCGACGCAACTTGCTGAAGCGTCGACTGAAGGAGCGTCAGTCGATGCACCGTCGACGCAACTTGATGAAGCGTCGATGCAAGCCCGCGTCAGTCGACGCACCCGCCCAGCCGATGTGCACGTCCAGGAAGCACCGACGCCGAGCACCAGCGCGCGTCAGTCGACGCACCGTCGACGCGATGACCCAGAATTCGGATTTTAGGGTTTCTTGTGCGCCAAGACTTGCAATATCTATATAAAACCTCCATATTTCGGATTTTTAAAGAGACACGCGACTACCTAGGGTTTCTTAGCTTACAATAACAATAATCCCACATCTCATAACGAGATTTGAAGACGAAGATCAAGGATCGAAAAACAACGCGTCCAAAACATCAAATTCGCATTCGGGATTCAATCTTCGCCCAAGATCAACGTGTAACTCCGGAATAGCTGAAGCTTTTTACTAATTTCATTAGTTCCAATAAGTACTCTAAACTCTTAGTTAGTTACGTAGTTAGTTTTCTAGTTATTTTCTTGATTAGTTAATGCTAGAACTAGTTTAATTAGCTTAATTATTTTATGATTGGATATTGGTTTAATTTAGTTTATTTATGCGAGTTAATATATGCTTAGTTATTCATTCTTAGATTCATATGATGGTATTGCTCAATGGTAGTTATTATATTCATGCTGTTAGATTAGTTACTATTAATTCTTAGTTCTTGAGTTCTAGTAGTTTAATTATTGCTCGTAGTTGATAATTTAGTTAGAATAATTAATTTAAATAGCTTTAGTTTAATTATTATTTTAGTTCATAATGATCAATTCAATCTCTTTAAAACCCCAAATGTACATGTATTTTATTCGTAATTGAGAAAAACATCCGAAAGACCGAATAGTTGTTTCCTCGAGAGATACGACTCGAGTCAAACTCATCACCCTACAAGTATCTCGTACTCTTGCGAGCAAACTGACGTGCTTTTAAATTAATTTATTAAAAACGGGGTGCACAAAAGTTTGGATCAAAAATTTGGCGTCGTTGCCGGGGACGCAACGAGTAGGAATTTAAGATGTTTTTCATTTATTTTTCTTTTTGATTCATTAATTTCTTTTTACTTTCGTTTTTATTTATATTTAGCACTTGGTTTTTGCCATTTGGTACGTTGACGTGTTGTTGAGTTTATGCAAGGAAGGTGATCACTTCAACGGGACCTTGTACCATTCATTGACAACATTCACCGTTCAAATCCGCCAAGACCAAGACCCGTTTTTATTCCCGATGATGATTCTTCAACAGCAACTGATTTCGTGTGCGACGAGATTCCCGAATCCATGGCGAGACGATCTAATCATGGAGGCGGTCACGATGAATTGTTTGATGCATTAAATAATAAGTTACCTTTCCAACCTACACAAAAACATCGGGGAGAGTATGGAAGCGAACCGCGATACTTTGGAGGTTACAATCAACCACCAAACAATCGAGCCCCGCTATAACTAAGAGGAAGGAACGCTCAATGTGATGAAGAAATACATGATGATTATTCTGACAGACAAATCC
This sequence comes from Phtheirospermum japonicum, assembly GCA_014905375.1. Lineage (NCBI taxonomy): Eukaryota > Viridiplantae > Streptophyta > Magnoliopsida > Lamiales > Orobanchaceae > Phtheirospermum > Phtheirospermum japonicum. The sequence goes on along the minus strand of BMAC01000267.1, from coordinate 1,104,907 downwards.
CTCGACGAGAGTTTGTAGATGAATGGTTCGATGACCGAGCTTACGAAGGAGATTATGCTGCTTATCATCAAGAGAGAGCACCGAGACATGCTCAACCACCTAGACAGCGTGATTTGGCACGTCCGAAGGTTGTACCTTTTTGGTCTGCTATTGTTCTTGGGCCGACTGCAAGGGAAGTGGAGATTAAACCGCATCAAGTTAATTTACTTCCAACTTTTCACGGAAATGCCGATGAAGACCCTTTAGCTTTTTTAAACTACTTTATCAATAAAGTGGGCAGATTTGTAGGTCATGGTCTTAACCAGGAGGAGATTCAAATGATTTGCTTCCCCTATAGCATGAAAGACAAGGCGAAGACATGGTTACTGTCCTTAGAACCAAGATGGTTAAATGATTGGGAGATGATAAGCGAGGAGTTCTTAAATCAATATTATTCGGCACAGACAACGGGACAACTTCGGAGGCAAATTGCTACCTTTGAACAGTTGGAGGGGGAATTATTTCATGAATCATGGGAGTGCTACAAGACACTTTTAAAAGCATGCCCCCACCATAACTATTCTCCCGATATGGTTAATCAATTTTTATTTGATGGTTTGTTGAACATGGGGAAAAGTGAAGTTGAAATAGCGGCCGGAGGAGAATTTGGTGATTTAACGGCCCTCGAGGCAAAACGAGTGTTGGAGAAACAAAGCGAGAAATCTAGACAAACCAACTCACGACCTCGTAAATTGAAAGTTAATGAAGTTTCCACCACCGAGAAAGATAAAGAAGAAGGAGTTAAGGTTTTGGTGAGAGATGGTCAAACGATCAAGGAGATGATTAGGGAAGTACTTAATGAAGTATTAGAAGCATCGAGAGCCCAGCGAACGAGTCAAGTTTCTTCAAAGGAGGTCGTAGCGACATGTGACCAATGTGGGTCTCCCGAACACTTAGCGAATTTATGTCCAACCAACTACGAACAACGAGGGGACGTCAATGCCATCCAGTATTATTCGAACCAACAACATCCCGGGCAAAGACTACCATATACGCAAGCACCGCCTCGGAATAAATTCCAAGTGCAAGGGTAAACTCCTACTACAGTTCAGTCGACTGATCAACTTTTAGTCTGGCAGCAAAACCAAGTCGTCGAAACTATTCGGAACAGAGACGGCCTCACACATGTTCAGGAGGAAATGAGGGGAGTTCGAGACGATATGAAAGAATTGAGAACGATGATGATTGAAATGGCCAAAAGCACTCTTGAAAATTCATCAGGACTAAGAAGATTGGAGATAATGGTAGGACAATTGGCAACTGACATGGCGTCATCGAAGGAGAAAAATACTCTTCCAAGCCAAACAGAACAAGCCTCGGCTATTCATGTGCTGAGAAGCGAGAAAGAAGTGGATAACTGCATCGAGCTAGAAAAGAAGAAGGACGAGGAAGGAGCCGAACCCCAACCGCAAGTAGATGCAACCAATTCGGCCGATCTAATGCATAAATCTTTAAATCCAAATATTTCGAGGCCGAAAGCAGCTGAAGACCCCATCGATTCCTTAAATTCGCCGCCCAAGAAGTTAACTGTTTATGATCATGTTCCCTTCCCAAGTCGCCTACGTCCGGCCAAGGAGAATAAAAAATTCATGGAGATATACAATTTACTGAAGAATGTTAATATTAACCTCCCCCTGCTAGAGGTGATAAAGACAATGCCGGAGTTTGTGAAGTTTTTCAAAGATCTAGCATCAAAGTAAAGGCGTTTGACTACAAATCAGCCTGTAACTTTGATAAGAGAAGTTGGAGATATATTTAAGAAACCATTGCCACCTAAAGAGAAGGATCCCGGGAGTTTTTGCATAACTATTTCTCTCGGGAATGGACAAACGGAAAGAGGGATGCTCGATCTTGGCGCTAGCATAAATCTGATTCCCCACTCAATTTACAAGGAGTTTGACCTAGGACCGCTGAAGCCGACCACGATGAGATTACAATTGGCGGATAGAACGATAAGTCTACCCTTGGGAATTGTGGAGGATGTCTTAGTACAAGTAGACAAGCTAGTTGTGTCGGTGGATTTTTTCATTATGGACGTTGATGACGTACAAAGCGAGAATCGAGAGCATGCAATTTTATTAGGACGTCCGTTCATATCTACAATGCGTACGGTGATCGATGTAAACGAGGGGAGGGTGACTATGTCCATATTGGGTGAAACGGTGACGTTTTCACTTCAATATTTTCACAAGAGTCTTGCATCGTTTGTTAAGAACGATTGTTCTACTATTGATTTAGTAGACTCTTGCGCGAATGAGCTCTTGAGTATCGACACGATTGAAGAGTTTGATAATGTAGAGGCATTTGATGATGGATTGCCCATGCGGTTTGACGTGCCTTAAAATGAGCCAAAAGTGGAGTTGAGACCACAACGAGATCGTTCGAAGTTTGAGACAAGAGAAGAGACGAGGCCACACTAGTGCAGAAACTGCATTCTAGAACAGAACATCCTGGTGCATCTAGAAGGGTATTTAAAATCCTGTTCTGGATTAGACTTTCCAGAACATTTTTTGAAATTACCGTTCTGGATTGACAATTTTCCAGAACGGTATTCAAATACCGTTCTGGAATGTATACATTCCAGAACGGTTATTGAAAAACCGTTCTGGATTATGAGTYAGTCCAGAACGGTATTTAAATAACGCTCTGGAAAGTGTACAATCCAGAACGGTATTTTAATACCGTTCTGGAAAGTGTGTATTCCAGAACGTTATATAAAATACCATTCTGGATTAGAAGCCAATTAAGAACGGTATTTATAAAACTGTTCTCAAATGTCTTGGTCAATTTAATGCCGCGTAAATAAAAAATTTTTGCCGCCCATATTTTTACTTTCCAGAACGGTATATTTAAAACCCTTCTAGATGTATTCGCCGATATAGAACGGTAAAAAATACCCTTCTCGAAAGTTTACGATACAGAACGGTATTTGAAATACCGTTCTCTAAATATTGCCAAAACAGAACGGTATTATAATTACCGTTCGGGATTGTTATTCAATCCAGAAGGGTATTAAACAACCGTTCTTGAATTTGTTCTTTATTATTGCCAAGAGGTTTTGTTCTTGCTTGACACGTGGCTCTTCCTTATTTTTTTTTCTTTTCCTTTTTTTTTGGTCGTGTTTTGTAGAAACCCTAATAATATGAATTTGTTCTTATCCGCCGCTTCCCGTTTTCTTCATTTCTTCTCCTAATTTCAATATCGATCGGCCGGCAAACTCTCCTCCTCGGCTCATCGACGGCGGCGTTCGGTAGTGGCGGAAGCATGGCGGTAACTCTCAGCAGCGTCAGGAAAGGCAGCCTCCTCTTCACTGCGACGGACAGCAGCAACGAGGGCAGGCTCCAGCTCTGAAGGCTCCGTCTTGATTTTCTAAAAATTAACGGGGAGGTGACGACGGGAGCTGTGGCGAGGCGGCTTATCTGGTTCGGCGTCTCCGTGTGGCGCCTGTGCACGACAGAACGATCGCGCGGCGCTTCACTAATTGGGTTCGACAGCAGCGGTTCTGGGATTGGGTGACGATGGTGCTGCGATTTCCGTTGAATTAAATATCTTCACTAATTAATTTATTCTCTATGTTATTGGTTTTAATCAACAAGTTTTTTTGACCAAGTGAATTTGTTTGGTTTTTGCAATCTTCTCTTGCAGCTGCGAGGGCAGATAATTTTTACTACCCACCGGAATGGGACCCGAAGAAGGTATGATTCTGATGAGACTTTATATTCTTGGCTGCACACGATTATGTCTATGCTTCCGATTGTTATATTGTTTTTTTTGTTTTCAGGGTGGGTTGAACAAGTTCCATAGCCAACAAGCTCTGAGGGAGAGAGCAAAAAAAATCGATCAAGGCATCTTGGTCATAAGGTACTGCACCAACCGATTTTTAATTATTAGCTTTCCACCATTAATGTTTCTTTTAAGAAACAGATGTAAAGGCTTTTAAAGTTATTCTCCTGAATTCTGGGTGTTTGTTAGAGGATAAATTTATATCAGCAGCAATTTAATTTGATTCTTCTGGTTTACAGGATGAAAACTTCATGGTTTCTTGTAATTCACACAACTGTTTTAAATATTGTCATTTCAGTTGTACTTTTTAAGCATAAATCGCTATTATGGGATATAATTAATAAAATTATGATAAAGAAAGAGCTATTGGCTATATAATGACATGGCATTTATAATCATTTTAAAAGTTATCCACAAGTGATAATGGACGTTAACATAAAATATTGACGACATTGTTGAATAAGCTTATGCAGTCGTTAATTTATACTTTGAAATTATATGGTTCGGTTTTACAGGTTTGAGATGCCTTATAATATATGGTGTGGTGGATGTGAGTCCATGATCGCGAAGGGTGTGAGGTTCAATGCAGAGAAAAAGCAAGTTGGAAATTATTACTCTACAAAGGTAATATATTATTTTATTTAAATTTCGAGCTCGTCGATATCTTTGGAGCAGTGTTGGTGATGACCACTTTTATTTCTTTTTATCCAGATATGGAGCTTTACAATGAAGTCCGCGTGCTGCAGCCATGAGATTGTTATTCAAACAGATCCACAGAACTGTGAATACTTGATTATTAGTGGGGCCCGTAAAAAGATCGAGGAATATGATGCCAAAGATGCTGAAACTATGGTGCTCCCAGTTGACAACGGTGAGTATTGTTGTGTAGCAACCAGTTTGGTATTTTCTGTAAATGTGCAAAACATGCCTCTGTTTTTGTTGAATAAATGAACGGATAATTACAAATTCCCTTGAGGTTTAGCCTATTTCTAAAATTACAAATTCCCTAAAAACATGCCCAGCAGCATCTGTAATTTTGACAGATAAAAGGGTGTTTTTGTAATTAGGTTAAACCTCAGGATTTTTTTTTTTACGTAATTACTAAAACCCAGATAGCTTCCAAATTTACAATAAACACCCCTGAAACTTTATTTTGTTTACATTTACCGCTTTGAAAGAAAAGAATATTTCAAAACTCAAGGGTGCCTTGTGCAATTATCGTAGGCATAATTACAAAGTTATCCCTTGAGGTTTGTATTACTAATACCCCATCTTGATGGTGCAATTTGTAAAATAGAAACCAATGTCAATGGGTATCTGTATTTTTAAAAGAGAAAATGAGTCTTTTTTTAATTTTGCTAAACCTCAGTAGTAGTTTTTTTTTTTTTTTAATCCCATTACATGAACGATACTTGAAATTGTATCTCAAAACCTCACTCTTCCTCGTTTTCCAGATAAAACTAAGTTGTCGGACCCTTTCAAACGACTCGAACACCAAGAAGGCGACATTAAAAAGAAGAAAGAAGCCGAGTCGTTAATTGTCCGCCTGCAGCGAGTCTCCGAATCAAGATCCAAGAATCCTAAACATGGCCCCTAAGATCATAAAAGAGGCCATCGACACCGGCTTTTAAATTATAAATTTTCACACTGGCCTCTCTGTTTTCAGCATCATTGCAGGAACTGTGGAGATATATTTTGTGACAAGTGCACTCAGGGTAGAACTGCTCTTACCGCTGATGAGAATGCTCCTGTCGTTAGAGTTTGTGATCGATGCTTGGTATGCATATTTATTTATTTTATTATTATTATTATTATTATTGTGTTGTCGGGGACTGTCTGATGAGTCCGTCAGACCGCTTAACAAGAGTTTGCTTTAAGTTGTACATGTTATGAGTTATTTGGCATGTACTTAATAGAAATTAGCTATTAACTATCAGTTGT